>JAGGAW010008668.1:0-24295 GCA_017657375.1 Termitomyces sp. T27 | reverse complement strand
GTTTGGTAGATTTAGATGTGGATCTTGGTACGATGCGATATATATATATATCTGATAAACTTATCCTTGGGCAACAAACTCGGAACCTCACCTTGATTCCGTTTCTGCCCTGGATCGCACAGGGTTCTTTTGTTCATTTGTCGTCCTCTTTCCCTCCTCCAACATCTAACCTAAGTAATCCCGCCATTCCTCCCCACAGCTGGAAAATCGTAAAAGGCCTCTACGCCGCGTGTGTGTTTGTTACGTCGATGTGTATTGGGAGCGGAATGGGCATGGCGGCGGTGTTTGTGAGTGAGCAGTGATTGGTGTGGGTTGTCGTATAGTATATACCTGTGCAGTCTCGTCGTCGTCATCGTGCTCTCGGCTTTTTTGTGGAATGTACGTTGATCTTGGAACGATGCGTTTACATACGTAGATGAATCCGAAATTGTTGTCAGGCTGTGGTGATGCACGTCCGGTAAAAGGCGACAAAGCAGAAACACGTCCGGTAAAAAGTAACAAAGCTAGAAATACTTATACCTGGAGCGCCCTGGGTCGAACAGGCGGCTTAGGGGTGTGTGGATCGCACATTGTGCGGCTACTTACAGACGCGGACGGATGGAGGGCATTTGTGCGGGTTCGTCACGTCTTGCGTTAGGTGGAAGTACAAGAGGTGCCAGTGGGTGATAGTGTTACCTTTGACACCACCACTATACCGCATTCCACGAGATATGTATAGAGGCTGGGAATCCGGGATGCGGGGGCCTATGTCAATGTGAGTAGATCTGTGTATACAAAAGGTATCGATGCATATGGATTGACGGATTTCCAAAAACTGCTCATCCTACATTTTCTATCCTAGAGTCCCTGGGTCGAACAGGCGGCTTAGGGGTTTGGATTCAAGCGTGTGTGGGACGGACCGTCGTTCCGATTCGTCCGTGTCAGTTGTGTTATGATCATCATATATTTTTACACCATCCAGGAATGGGAATCGTTGTCATTGGACTATTCTCCGGGAACGAGCGAAGCGCAGTTGATTGTACAATATATTTATACAATTACATGCGTGGTTGATTGTAATGAGTGTTTTTGTCCACAATTCCCGGTGTGTACCCGTGCGCAGTCTTGTTGTTGCGATACCCCATTCTGGGAGATGTGTTGTGGCCGTACAATCGCGGTCAGTCTTGTTGTGAGATCGTGGTTGCCTACACAGGCATCGGTGTAACCTAACCAACCTTCGAGGCTTCGATCTGGGAGCCCTGTATGCCGCTTGTGCCTTCCAAGATGCTGCGAGTTGTGTCGCTCCTGCTTCAAAGATTACGTCGGCGTGTGTGAACATGTGGACATGTGTAGTCGCGTTCGCTGTGTAGAGGATACTATTGCTCGGGTTTGATCAAGGGGTGATGTTGATGATGCACATTAGATCTTGTTCCCAGCCTGGAATAGTACAGCTTACACGGCAAGGCGGCCGGCCTCAGCATAAGTAATCTCAGATATAGTATAGGAAATCGACGAGTGTGTTCTGTCAAAGAGACCTTTACATGATACTGCATAAACAGAATATAGTATATCGTTGGAGCATTGTGGATCTGTGGCAGATAATGGGACTACCATACATCGTCTACACTTGCTGTAGCAAGAGACCAATGAACCTATATCTTGGCTAAAAAATTGTCAGTATCCTTTGGATGATAATAAATTATGAACATTTAAAGAATAAGTGAAAGATGGTACACTATGTACAGTGTAAGCATATCATAATAATAGGCTAGTTCGAGGTGAAAAGTCCATTCACGCGAGGAGGAAGACACGTTAATGAGAGAATGTAGCATTGCGAGCAAGTTACGAGTCTGACGGGTTTGGATGAATGCCGGGAAGTCGGAAGCCACACATGGGATAAACAATGTCCTCATTGGGGGCCTTGAAACAGACCTCGATGATATGAGACGACAGGCGATCTAAATCCAAATCTGGTAGGGGAGATCCACCCGACAACAAACTGGCGTTGATTGCCAAGATGTTGCTTGATAAGAATGAGTATAGAAGGGATATAAAAGCCCTTTGCACTGGGAGGAAGCTTCACTAACCAACAATGCCCGAATCTTCCTTTCTGACCATCCTCTCATCTACGGTCTTTTGGTCTGCTCTGACTTCGGTCATATCTCCTCGTGTGATGGGTCCCCTCCTCAGTTTGATCTTCATCCTTTACCTCTCCAATGACATTATCAAGGCCGTACGGCCGAGGAGGGCAATACTACGCGTCGAGGATTCTCTGCTCAACGTCATGGACATGTTCAACGGTATTGAACACACTTGTGATGTGCATGAAGTCCATAAAATACGAGAATCGCTCGTCGAGTGAGGCGCTCATCTGCCCCCCACTTTCATTAACTGGTCTCATAAATTGTTCATGCAGATTACAATCACGGATTCTCACCTTTAGAAAAGAAACAATCCTGGCGTCGTCTCTGTGGAGGGAAATTCGTCTTTTTATTGCAGGACACGGTCTCGTGGTGAGGAAATACCTGGAGGAGATCAATGAGCTTCGTGACAGAATTGAAGTATGATTGAACTCGCTTTTGTATACATTAGAAGCTGATTGTTTGATAATCTGCAGGTTGCGAAAATACTCGAGGAGGAAAGACGTATTGGCATAGTAAATCACAGAAGTCGGGCAAGATACAGATTGTTTAGGGGTCAGACGGAGATCGAAGCATGATTGGACATCCAATAGGTGAGCATGTCCCCATTAATCAGTAAAGGACAAGCATCAAAGTGTTGAAGATGGACGATCATAACAGGCGCTCTTCGATCTTGGAACTAAACCTATGGACTTGATCTATTTCATTCATTCACATCGTCAGAGCTTTTTGTTGTGCATAGTATAAGCCTTTCTCGAAAACGAATGGGGATGGATTCCCTGCAGTAATGTACACAGTCTCTGGCGTTCACTGCAGTTTCGAGCAAGTTTTGAGTCATCATGATGCGCACCCTGGTTTCAGCTAAGAGACTGAGAAGAGACCCGAAAAGCCTTCCGTGTTATACATCGAGCACTGAATACGTATTGTGATGCGTCAAAGCATGGTCAGCGAACATAGTCGTGGCCATCCCAAGCAAATCCCAAGGTCAGAGGGATCAATGGATTGGTCCAAGTCACATCTTGAGTCACGCATGTGTGACTGATGAACTTCCGGCCCGGAAATCGATGATTCCTCCGAAACAGGTTTCTATGTTCTACTGGGTGACTTGACCCAATCAGTGCTCGTAGCCCCTCCATAGACACCACCGTCATATTGGCCCCCTTGTCTGTTCGAATCTTACTGGCAATACGTTGAATTTACTGTTGCATCACTTTTGCTTGCATCAGTACAGGTACGTGCGGCTACCCTTGTCTCTTCCTGTCGATATACTATCTCGAGCTAACCTTGCCTCAATCGCCTACGTAGAAGGAACGTGACTGGCTATGTCCTCTTGAGTATGCTCTCCCTCTCCTCCGACGTCCTCGCATACTCCCTTGCCGAACAATGCCTCATTCACATGGAACCTCACCTCTGAAGTTGTCGCCTTCAACTTTCGCATCTCCCTCTCGAGCCACGACGCCTTCGCCGTCGTGTCCCTCGAAAAGCTCCCCGCGGCCCAGAAAGGCGGTAAATTTATGCGAGATTCTGCCCGTCAAAGCGACGATCGTGACAGGGAGGAGGAGAGGTAATTGTTGATGCAGAGAGGTTTGGTCTGTCTATCAAGGGAAGCTCGTGATTTCGGCGAAAGTGGGTGTGCCGCCAAGGATCATGGATGTTGGGCCGGCGTATGAAGGTGTGGCTTCGGGTGAATTTTTTCCCCTGTATTCTAAGGAATTAATAGTTGGCAGGTGCTCGTGAAGACAGGACTGAGTAAGTATGATGTCGTCATCAGTGAGGCTTTTGCGAATCAGGATGTTTATTGTATTCGCGAGCTCAGTAGAGTCCCCTTTGAGTATGCATGGTGGCGTAATTGCCATTGGGCACCCCTTCGGCTGCAGTGAGTGTGCTGCCCTATCCTTCTTTTAGTCCCTCCTTGTTCCCGCTTTCGTTTCGTTCGGTTTCTCCTTTCTTTGCTGCGCATATATCCTACCTTTGTCGTTTCCATCATATATTCTTTTCCTTTGTACTCATCCCACCCGTCCTTCATCCTACCCCGCCCCCTCCTTCACCCCCTCTTCTTCGGCTGCATATATCGATATCCCTCATCACCTTCCCGCTTTTGTACTCCACACCTGGCATGATCTTACTCCACCCCTCCCCTAACCGCACCTGCCAAATCGTCACAGACCTCAACATCGCGAAACAATACAGCGCACGCGTGTTTGTCACGTCGATGTGTATCGGGAGCGGGATGGGCATGGCGGCGGTGTTTGTAAGCGAGCAGTGATTGCCGGTGTGGTGTCGTTTTGGTGCGTTTTACTGATCGTGTGCGGCGCGTGGTTTTCGTGTTTTCGCTTTTGAGTGTGTAGATTTAGATGTGGATCTTAGTACGTACGTATACGGTGCGATATATATCTGATGAATAGTCGGAAACTCACTTTAATTCCATTCCTGCTCTGGATCGCACAGGCTCCTTTCGTTCATTTGTCGTCCTCTCCCTTTCCCTCCTCCATCCGTAAGGTTGTCGTATAGTACATCCCTGTGCAGTTGTCGTTGTTGTGCTCTTGGTTTTGTTATGTTAGTCGTGTGCTAGATTTCATTTCATGTTTGTTTTTTTTTTCTTGTGGAATGTACGTTGATTGCACTGAGGTACGATGCGGATCTGAAGTAGTTGTCAGGCTGTGATGATGCCACACGGCTGGTGAAAAGCAACAAGGCGGAAACACTGGCACCTCTAGTGCCCTGAGTCGAACAGGTAGCTTAGAGTATGGATCGTACATTGTGCTATAGACGGACGGACGGATGAAGGCATTGTGCAGATTCGTCATGTCTTGCGTTATGTGTGAGTACAGAAGGTGGGTGATAGTGCACGTTTGACACACCATACCGCATTCCACGAGATATGTATAGAGGCTGGGATGCGGGGGCCTATGTCAATGTGAGTAGATTTGTACATACAAAAGGTATTGATGCATATGGATTGACGGATTTGCAAAAACTGACCATCCTGCATTTCTATCCTAGAGTCCCTGGGTCGAACAGGCGGCTTAAGGCTTCAATCGTACAGTGTGATATGTATGTATAGATATATGTACCGGTTCGTGAAGTCTTGAGTTGTGAAAGTACAAGACCTAGTGAAATATATTTCATCTCGTGAGATGTGTATTATATATATAGGCTGGGAGGGCAGTTTACTTCATTAATGTGAATAGATTTGTAGACCCAACGATCAACTGGCAGTATTTTGGACAAAAGATTAGATACGATTTGCTTTCTTCTCCATTCCTAGAACCCCTGGGTCGAACAGGCGGCTCAGGGGTTTGGATTCAAGCGTATGTGGAACGAACCGTCGTTCCGATTCGTCACGTCCTGTGGTGTGTGGGAGTACAACACCTGGGTGATATTACTGTGCGTTGGAGTATACTTACTGCATTTCGAGGGATGTGTGGCTGGGATGGCTACTTTGAATGATTGACTTGCGGCTCGACTTGAGCATGTTGACCATTCTTCGTACTACAAAAAATTACCTACATTGCGTTCATTTTGTATTCCTAGAGTCCTTGGGTCGAACAGGCGGCTTAGGGTTTCAAAATTTCAATCGTACAGTGTGATATGTATGTAAGATATATGTACCGGTTCGTCACATCCTGCGTTATGAAAGTACCAGACCCTTTCATTTTGTGAGATGTATACTATATATAGGCTGGGAGGGCGGCCTACTTCATTAATGTAAGTAGATTTGTAGATACAACGATCAATTGACAGTATTTTGGACAAAAGATTAGATACGTTTTGTTTGCCACACCATTCCTAGAGCCCCAGAGGCTCTCGGTGCATAACTCCAAGTAGCGTAAGCGGGGGAGGTATACGTGGGTCATGTGGGAGGAAAGGTTAGGGAGAGGGATAAGTTTCTCAAAGGAAAAATATTATGATTTGACATCCATTCTATTCATAATGTCTGATTCGAACAGGTAACGGTGCGGTGCGACGAGTGTGTCTATGGAGCGGATGGTGGACACCAATCGAGTCAAGTTGTTTGGTAGCAACAAGAACATCACGGTGTTGTGAAGAGAAGCCCATCAACGCTGGATACCGTCCGCCTAAAGCGCCGGCAGGGAACCATCGCCACGTGAGGATCTCTGTACTACATAAGTTATGTACGCATGTAATGCAGAATGTGATATTGATAACCTTTTGTCACCATAGCGCCTCGACGTCATCCGAGTCTATCCGAGTCCGCCATGTACACCATGATCAGAGTGCACAAGGGCGGGTTCAAAGGCACTAGTACCCCGAGTACATCTCACACGTCCTCCGCAAGACCTACACCGTCATCTTGCTTGCCCCAATGCTTATTGACATCAGCGTCGGCAACGTTGGCGCTCCCTGTAGGCTTTGGTTTCTTCCAGTATTTCATCACATCAAGACTGTGTCCGGCAAGAAAGAGACGAAGTTCTCCCCAAACAGATGATGCCAGAATCGTCTGCTGTCGAAAGGTGAGAATTTGTGACTGTAACGTATATGCATGATACCATTCAAGTGAACTTGAATAGAGATTGCGAGAAGATGGGCGACTTACTCAGTGAGCATGGTCCTTATATGATGTACTTCACGCGCGTCACAGCTGTGCTCGATGTCGTAGAACAGGTCTCTGACACCATTCAAGGAATCTTCGATGCGTAGCATTCCCCTCCTTGGGGGTACCGCATTGATAACATCATGTAACAGGTAAGAGGCGGATATGGAGATGATTACTGGGCCCAACACACAAGGGGATATGATTAAAGTGAGAGCAGGCCAAAGGACTGGAGAGGATAGGATGAACGGAAGATTTGGGCATTGTGGGTGGGTGAGGTTTCCTCAGGGGCAAGCTGGCGCTCTTATATGGGTCTTGTCTGTAGAAGTTTTTTCGGACATCTTGGGTATAAGTAGGCACCGGGTGATACAACTAATCACTCTGCGATTCCTCCGCGTTGCAAACAAGCGGGGATTTGTGGCTGTGCCATTTTTACCGCTCAGTTTCGACACCCAAAACAAATGACATAGCTTATCAGAACGATATCTCCGCATGAATCAGTAGGTGTATCTTTTCTAAGAAAAACTGTCAAGGTTAGTCAATCATCATACACAAAGTCGAGTCGCGAGCAAATCAAAACTGCATAGTAGTGTCTAACGTGAACTGTCACTACATGCATCCGTATACTGCATTTGGTCATGACAAATGACGAAACAGAACGTCATACACCTGAGCAGCAGGTACGTTCCGCGTATCACTATTTGAACTAAGTCTGACATGACCCGGGGTTGACTCAAACGTCAGTCGGACGGAAGTATTCGGAACGAACACCGAACAGAAATCAGTGCTCGCTAACAAATACCGCCGCCATCAAGTACCGCCGCCATCCCCATCCCACTCTCGATACACATCGGAGTCACAAGCACGCGTGCGCTATACTGCTTCGCGATGTTGAGGCCTGTGACAATTTGGCGGGCGCTGCTGGGAGGCATGGAGTTAGCACCAGGATCACGCCGAGCCGGGAGTACAAGAGCGGTAAGGTGACGAGGGATAGAGATATGTGCACCGAAGAAGTGAAGGTGAAGGAACGGGCGGGGTAGGATGAAGGACGGAAGGATAAGTACAAGGGAAAAGAATATATGATAGAAACGACAAACGTAGGATATGTACGCCCCGAAGAGAGTAGAAACCGAACAAAACGAAAGTGGGAACAGGAAGAGACTAAAAGAAGGATAGGGCAGCACACTCACTGCAGCCGAAAGGGTGCCCAAATGACAATTGCGCCACCATGCACACTCAAAAGGGATTCCACTGAGCTCGCGAATAAAATAAACAGCCTGACTTGCAAACACCTCGTTGATGGCGACATCATCTTTGCTCAGTCCTGCCTTCACGAGCACCTGGAAACCATTAATTCCCTAGAATATGGGGAAAAAAATCCAAGCCCGAAAACGCACCTTTATACGCCGGTCCAACACCCATGATCCTTGGCGGCACACCTGCTGTCGTTTAAATCACGAAGTTACCTTTATCGACAGCCCGAACCTCTCCGCATCAACAATTACCTTCTCCTCCTCCCCGTCCTTCTTCTGGGTCACGATCGGTGCTTTGACGGGCAGAATCTCGCAACAAATTTACCGGCTTTCTGGCCGCGGGGGTTTTTGGAAGGATATGGGGCCTAGGCGTCATGGTCCGAGCGGGAGATGCGAAAGTCGAAGGCGACGACTTCGGAGATGAGGCCCATGGGGATGAGGCATTGTTCGGCAAGGGGGTGTGCGAGGATGTCGGAGGAGAAGGAGGAGATGCTCGAGGGGACCTAGCCCATTGTGTTCTTTCTATGTAGGCAACTGAGGCGAGGTTAGCTCATGATAATATATCAGACAGGAAGAGATCGGGGCACGCACCAATATCAATGCAAGCAGGCTTACTTGGAGCAAAAGTAATGTTAAAGCAAATTCAACGTCTTGCCATTCGAACAGGAAGCAGGGCGAGTATAGCAGTCCTATGAAGGGTTACGAGTACCGATCGAGTCAAGTTGAACCATGGCATTTCAAAGGAAACCGTGTACATGTCATCACCCGGAGTAATCAATTTCCAGGCCGGAAGCTCACTATCGGTCACACGTGCGTGACCCGAGATGTGAATTATCGATCATCTGGAATTTGGATGACCTTGGGATGACCACGACTATATTCACTAACCTTGCTTCGACTCATCGCAATACGTATTCACTGCTCGCTGTATAACCCAAGCATTTCTGGGTCTCTTCTCAGTCTCTTAGCTGAGACCAGGGTGTGCATCATGATGATTCAAAACTTGCTCGAGAGTCGAGACTGCAGCGAACACCAGAGACTAAGTACATTACTGGACGGAATCCATCGACATTGGTCTTCAGATAGGCTTATACTATACACAACAAGATACTCTGATGGCGTGAATGAATGAATAGATCAAGTCCACAGGTTTAGTTCCAAGATCAAAGAGCGCCTGTTATGATCGTCCATTTTCAACACTTTGGTACTTATCCTTTACTGCTTAATAGGGACGTGCTCACCTGTTGGATCTCCAATCATGGTTCGATCTCCGTCTGACCACCAAACAATCTGTATTTTGCCCGACCTCTGTGATTCACTGTGCCAATACGTCTTTCCTCCTCGAGTATTTTTGCAACCTACAGATTATCAAACAATCAGCTTCTAATGTATACAAAAGTGAGTTCAATCATTACTTCAATTCTGTCATGAAGCTCATTGATTTCCTTCAGGTATTTCCTCACCACGAGACCGTGTCCTGCAATAAAAAGACGGAATTCTCTCCATAGAGATGACGCCAGGATTGTTTCTTTTCTAAAGGTAAGAATACGTAATTCTAATCTGTATGGACGATTTATCAGACCAGTTAATGAAAATGGGGGGCAGATGAGCGCCTCACTCAACGAGCGATTCTCGTATTTTATGGACTTCATGCGGATTACACGTGTGTTCGATATCGTTGAACATGTCCATGACGTTGTGCAGAGAATCTTCGACATGTAGTATTGCTCTCCTCGGCCGTACGGCCTTGATAATGTCGTTGGAGAGGTAAAGGATGAAGATCAAACTGAGGAGGGAACCCATCACACGAGGAGATATGACCGAAGTGACAGCAGACCAAAAGACCATAGAGGAGAGGATGGTCAGAAAGGAAGATTTGGGCATTGTTGGTTGGTGAAGCTTCCTCGCAGTTCAAAGGGTTTTTATATTGCTTCTATACCTATCCTTATTTTTATGATCGACTCTGCACGCTAACATCAACCGAGATAAATCATGATGTGAATGACGCCGCTTTAGGAAACCATGATCTCACGACTCTGAAAGTTTCCCATTTTGGCAGGAGAAGAGATCACGATCAAATCAGTGTGTGTTTGCATAATCAAGAAATCACAAGTTCGCAATATTTACGTTGTCGGTTGCTACCCATGCTGCAACGTGGTGTGTCTGAAGCTGGCACCCTTTCCACAATTGGGTTCAGACACTGTGATGGCAGTGTTGCTTGCAATGACCAAGACTACTGTATGGCTTTTTGCAGGCTGTGCATTATCATTCTCGTGTTACTTAATGACACAATGGTAAGCAACCCATTGTCAGCAAGTGAAAAGGACACACTTAGCGATGTTACCGGGCCATCTCACCCGATAAATCCTCCGACACATGTAATTGACTGGTTGCAAATGAAATCATTTGGTTGCTTAGTCGACAATTCTACTACCTTACGCGCATGACTTTGGACCACTGATGCATTCATGCCTTGACTTTGTTTCCCCTTCTGCCCGATTTCGTCCCTTCCACCTTGAATCATCAATGCGCTGAGGCGCTGCAAGAAGGTCCCTACACCTCCTTTTTCTCTATTCTTCTGGTTCTATGTTTCGATCTCGTTCTACCACCCCAACGTCCAATACTTCCTCGGCCAACCTTAACCCGTCTTCCGACTCGACGACCTCACGAACCCCTCCGCACGTACACTTTCCTTCTCAATCGACTCTCCTAGAAGGGGATCAGCCACAATCTTCGCATTCCACCCGAATTTATTCTCTTCCACCTCCGAGTCGATCGACTTCCTCGAGCTCCACAGGTCCCCAGATGACGCGGCGATTGCAAGGGGATCAGACTATTTCCAGACCCGTTTCCGAGTTCACCCCATCGTCTGACTCTCACAACGACGCGGCGAGCATTAGCAAGCGTGATGGACCATCTGAGCCCGCTGTGCCTCCAAAGAACAAGCGTACGCGAACTCTCACCACACCTCACCAGGCAGCAGTCTTACATGCAGTGCTGGCCAAGGTAAATGTCTTTCTTACTCTCACGTCCTGTCATAATACCTTGATTGACATCTATTGCCGCAGTCTCGTTTCCCTAACACAGCCGTGCGAGAAGAAATTGGACGATCTATCGGACTCAGTGCTCGCAAAGTACAGGTGCGACGTCGGCTGATCTCACCCTTGATCGCTGCTCACCACGATTCCTTTCTAAAGATCTGTTTTCAGGCTTGCTTTTGATGGAAAAATCTCCGCAAGGAACGCCTAATTTTGATTATAGAATCAACGCTAAAAAGCTCGGCGACCACACAGTCAGACTGGCATGTCGCAAAAAAAAACTCCCCGCTTGAGTGCATTCCCAAGCAGTTCCGGAACCTCTGCATTGGGATCGTTCCCACTTGCCCCAGAGCCGAGCTCAAATTATTCCCCCATGTCAAGCTCTGCTGAGATGGCGCGTTCAGAGTATGACTCTCTCGACCCATCTTCTGACTGGAGGGAATCTTCCTCTCGATTATCAGGGACATATCAGTAGAATCAATAAAGGCAAGAGACACGGAGTAATTTTCGGAGCAATCCGGCACGTGGCCGCTTTGACGATTGTTCTAGAAACTTCCAGAAAAATCATCTCCCACTTTGCTACCGTCGTTTTGCTCTCTCGGTGTGTTCATCTTTCTTCGGATCGACATAGGCCAATGATAGTTATGCTTACAACCTTCAAGCTTCATCGAAGAACGCCTCATATCACTCGGTATAACCTTTGAAGCCAACCTCGAACACAGCAAGTACAGGGGTACTCTATCCTGATATTATACTCAACTACGAATTCTGACTACTGCAATAGGAAGTGCTCGGGTGGGTTCACGAGCATTGAGCAGATGAATCATATAGGTGCGTTGTCCTTCTTCCGTATCCACATCCTCGAATACATTTGACATATCCGTCTAGATTCGGCGTGGACAATAGACCACTCTCACTCTCCTAAACTCCTCGCCTGCTCACCGAAGATCCCTCACACCCTTTGGCTTTGCCTACAAAGCCGCTGCCTCCGTTTTCTCTATCAGACTGGCCGAGACACTTTCGCTTTCCACAAAGTCGGGAAAATCAAACCCATGATTCTCGATATCAATGCCACGATCCCGATCCAGAATAACGCGAATAAGGGAGGCACTTGTGGATGCGGACGAAGGGGTTACGAAGGAGGGTTTGAGGAAGTTGAAGCCTGCCTGGAAAGGATGGGTCGACATATGCGAGGAACGCGAGTGGTGTTCCTTGCAAAACAGGATTTTCGTTGCCGGTTCGCGGATGCTGGCGAATGTCATTCCCAAAGTGCGCTTTCTCGTCTATGTATTCACTTTCTTCGTCCAGAAATAATGATGCTCGAGAAGTCAGGTCTGACCCAGCAAGACATCAATTTCAATAAGATCAAGGAGGCGTTCTCCAGACAGTGGTATTCCCTTTGAGGAGGTGAAACCGTGAACGTGGATGGTGGCGCAATCGTCATCGGACATTCTCGTGGGCCGCAGTGAGGGTCCCCCCGTCCTCCTTTTGTATTCCTGTCCCTCTTATCATTTTTCCCGTCTTTTCTTCATGCCCATATATCGCTCTATCTTATAATTCTTATCTCTCGTCTCTTTTGGATCCTTCTTTCCATCGTCGCCATCTAACTAACCCTCTCCACAGCCGGCACCCGTCAAATCGTCACAGACCTAAAAATCGCAAAGTACGGCGCGCGTGCGCCTGTCACGTCTATGTATATTGCTAGCGGGATGGGCGTTTGTTAGCGAGCAGTGATTTGTTGTACCCTTTCTCGTCTTCTCTCATCGTTTCATTTCGTAGATTTATTTCAAACTTCGATTTCAATACGACATGTAACCCTTGTGACTGACGATACCGCGAGTGTCCAGCAAGAACGAGCAGGGACCGGGGTCCTATATCGGGGTATGATCATTGCGTCCCATAGATAGTTGTTCAGACAGATTATAGTCCGCATGGTGACTTGCGTATGTATTCAATCATTGTTTCCCTAACTGCACAGTACGATGGAGCCGTTATAACATCGTTGTGTAGTTATGGGGACCGTGCGGACTTTGAATGACGCCGTTGGTAAGATCCTAATTTTTGGGCGTATGCCATTCCTAAGGTGCGTTTCTTGCTCTAAAAATTTCTTTCCGAAGAAATAATAATTTGCGTAGGGGTTCGAGAAGATGAGTCTTATCAAGCTAGGAAGATGGTGAGATCAACAAGGCGCATGCAATCCCGGCCATTCATAGTGTCCGGGAGCTCTGTGTTCCCTTTGAGAAGGTGAACCGTGAACGTGGACGGTGGCGCAATCGCCCTCAGATTGGGTTGCAGTGAGTTTCCATTCTATCTTTTCGCCTCTTCCTTCTTCGTACTTTCGTATTCCTCTTCCTTTCCTCTTCTCTATCTACCTGGTTGTACATGTATTCATCCACATTATTTTCTCGCTTTCGTACTTCACGCTTGACTTGAACACTAACCCACTCCAACTCAGCCAGCATCCGGGCGGCTATACTTGTTAGCGAGCAGTAATCCGTTGGTTCAGGTGTATTTTTAAGTTCAATACATGATTCACGATTCATGATCGATCAAGTATGTAACCTCCGCGATTTGCGTGAGCATGGATCAATTGATACAGGTGACACGAATCAGCCTCTGATACAATCGCTCTTCCACGCTTTGTTTTCTAGAAGTTCTCCGTGCCTCGTGTGGCTCTCGCCCTAGCGCCCCATAAATCCCATAACTATCGACATCCTCATCACTCCGGTGCCCCCTCCAACAGCATGTCTTTCTTTCTTCTCCTCTTCACTTCTCCGGTGCTCTGGTCTGCCATCACTTCGATCATATCTCCTCGTGTTCACAGGATTTAGGTATCCACCATCGGAAATGTCTGTCGGCCGAGAGATCGAGAGTATTCAACAACGCGTCATCTATAAGAGAATGTGATGTGCTCCGCCTCACCTTTCCTCCTGACCGCCTCGACCTCTTCTTTTCGACGAACCAAGTGATCAAACTGCATCCTCACGCGAACGAATGGCTGAGACATTCAAGAATCACGACCGCCGCCACGGGAAACTTCAGGAGCTGGTGGTGAAATTCGATCCAAGAGAAAGAACATTACGACAGAACGAGGAGAGTTTGTTCGGGTGGGCTTATGTTTACCACCGGACATTTACTTCTTCTGATTGTGCAATGGAGGATGGGCGGATGGAGAATGACCAAGACTCAGCGGTGTGTAAGGACTCCTTTAACAGGTAAGCTCAATTGATACGCGGTAAACCATCTGTTATACATCACTGTCGCAGGTTCTGTAAGCAATAATTACGTCGGTGACGGTTCTGATGAGGGCGAGGGTGAGGACTTCCAAAGTGCAGGACAGAGAATGAATGATTTGGAGGTTGCGGTGGTGTAGGAGGCTGCGGAAACCAATCGTTCGTATTCTTTGACCTTCCTGACTTTATCCGCGCTGATATTCTGGAGCTAGGAGACATGGGAGTAAATTGTTTGACCCTTAACTGAATTTTTCATAGTTCAACGTTCAATACTGAGAGTGACGATGCTCTGAGGATTTTGCCGAGACGACTGCAACTGAAAATTCATCTGACACGCTCATTTAATACAACTTGGATATGAGTACAGAATCCGTGGACAGTATTTATGACTTGTCGGCAATAGGGAAATCCTTTCCCGTAGTGCTCTTATATTTGGCGCGGATGGCATCGGAAATCTGCTCATCCTTCGCCTGCTCGAAGGCGGATTCGTTGGACTGCTGACCGCCTCCCATGCGCTGCTGGACAAAATCGATGCCTGTGGACGATACGATGTTACCATTCGTCAATTAGCAACCGTGATGACCGTGCCTTTATCGAGGAGATCTGACAGCCACATTCAGTACCGGATACGTTGAGAAGACGAGTGCTGCGTACCTTCGTTCTTTTCGCTGGACGGGCCGCCACCCATGGAACTGTTGATCTTATCCATAATCCCACCGCTTCCCCCGCCGCTGGTAGCCTGTTCGTTAGAAGAGGATTTGTTAAACACTTTCTTCAAGGAGTCCATGATGATTCGAGTACGAATGAAACATGAGGATTTTGCGCATTATGTGAGGCGGAGGGAAGTGAGACACGTCCTTTCAAGGATACAACGACGTCACCTTGTGGATACTCCAACAGCGCTTAGGCACATATTCTTCACCATTCTCCCAACTGAACGAGAGCAGAGCAATGCTATGATGCTGGCCATCTTTACAGTCATGGTGAGATGGCCGAGCGGTCTAAGGCGCCAGACTAAGGATACTCTGACATCTTGAATGCCTCAATCTGGTCTCTTCGGGGGCGGGAGTTCGAATCTCCCTCTCATCATGCCTTTATCAGGTTTCCATGATATTTGTATTTTTGCTTTTACCACACGCGCTATCCTGCGAGATCCGCTGAGGGATACTTGTATGTACATATTTCTCGTTTGTCGGTACCGCGTGCGTGAATCATCCACACGCACAGCTTTGATCAAAGTTCCGAATTCCGAACATTCCAAACTACCATCATGGGCCGGGCTCTGCAGTACGTTCCCCGTGCCCTGCATACTCCAGACTCCATCGTTCACTTAGAATACCATCCTCAGCGTCTACGTGGAGTTCCCGGTCCTGAATGGACGCGGTTCGTGTGTATCAGCGATACCCATGCTCGATCTTTCAACGTACCCGATGGCGACGTGTTGCTCCATTCTGGCGATCTTACAAACTTGGGACTTCTCAAGGAGTTCGAGGAGGTGATGGAATGGCTGTATGGGCTGCCGCATAAGACCAAGATGTAAGTTTCATTGACCTATATGTCCTTACTGGAGGCTGAGCCAGTGACAAGCATTATTGCAGGAAATCACGACCTTACGCTTCATGAAGACTGGTATGCGGAGGAACATCACCGGTGGCATCGCACGGCTGGAAAACAGGTAAGCGGTTTGATTTCGATTTTCGTTAGACGCGCTTGTCTTCATCTTTTATCATCGTCCATCAGGAGCGCGCAAAAATAATCGATCTTCTGACCGGACCGCGCGCACAAGAGGCAGGGATAGTCTATCTTCAGGATTCATCATATACATTTCAAACGAAGCCAGGAGGTCGATCGTGGAGTGTCTACGGTTCTCCTGTGAGTCACGAAACTCCTCCATAGTATGTGCTCACGTATCACGAAAGTGGTCGCCATGGTTCCACAACTGGGCATTCAACTACAATCGCGAGGACGGAGAAGGTACTTCTGTGTCCAGTTCCCATCCTTTCATCATCTTATTGAGATGTCGTCTCCAGCTCTCGTGTCGAAGTTCCCCGCCACAGATATATTGTACGTCCTTAATTGATTTCCATGGCCTCGACTCAGCTTCGTATCTTCTCACAGATTAACACATGGCCCACCCGCTCGTATCCTCGATCGTACCCAGTCGTTAGATTTCACTGGATGCGCCAATCTCCGTGACCATTTACCTCGGCTGCGCCCACGTCTCCATGTCTTTGGCCACATCCACGAGTCGCGGGGGGCTTACGTTCATGCATGGGGGCCGGAAGGCAACAACGAGTTGCCCGAGGTCAAGGTCATCGATGACGATGACGACGACGACGAAGATGACGACGACGAAGATGAGGACGACAGCATGGAGGATCTTGACGCTAGCTTAGAGGGGGAGGAAGATGGCCCCAGAGGAGACGAAGATGTTTTCGAAAACGTGGAGGATGTTTCGCTCCTGGCCGGTCATGCTGGCGATGGAACACAACGGCTGCCTGAGACGGTGTTCGTCAATGCGGCGAATTCACCTGCGGGCAAGGGGACGTGGCGTGCGGGACAGCGTGTTCCGGCTGGTGGGCCAGGCTTTCAACCTGTTGTCGTAGATTTGCGGGGTTAGCAGGTAGCTATCTATTTTCAGTACGACATCATCAAATGATAGATCATTCATCACAAGAAAATTAAAGAGGCTGTTCAGTCCAAATCTACGGTGATTTTCGGTACTTATGAGCGGCTTGTTCAATGTTGCTCGGATTCGGGCACATGTTGACGCGTTGTTTGCCCAGACATCGGGTTGTGTGGCAACCACAATTGTACGTCGATATCATGCTTCTCTTTGGAAGTATCACACTTTTGTTGCAATCTAATCACCGCAAAAATTTTTAAGTGTCAACTTGTATTAGTTTCAACTGATGTGCTTCTCAATTGATAGGTCCACTGATAATCGATAGTCATTCCTTCCTGATATGAACTTGTTGGGTACTTTTATCTCGAGCTCACGCCTCGGTGGGTCCAACAGCCCGATACTTGGCATTTGACGCACTAAAGATTTCATGGGAAGGTGCTAGGCTAGCTAGCTATTCTTTGCTTGCGTTGTCTCCCTTACGGTCATGACTTTTGTTGCAGTACCTGGATCTTCGCTTCCAATCGTAGAGACGCCGTTTGTTCCCCCTATAGTCGTGACTTGTTTCACGATCTTTATCCGTCCCTGGAGCTCTGACGGTACAGACGCCGTTCTCGATACTGATAGAACAATGAGTACAAACTTTATCAACAGCTCTCCCACTTGGAGCCGTAATAGCTCTGTCGTCAAGGCCACAACCGTCGTCGTACACTGTACTGTGGTCTGACGATACGCTATGCACGCCATTCAAGTACTAGCGCTGCGCGGAATACATCAGAACGTCACGTTGATTTAAGGTACTTACCCGTGGCAGCGTGGCAGCGCAGAAGCTCATTAAGCGCCCACCGCGCCCACCTTCTGTCCGGACCCCACGGAAAGCAATCACCTTCTTGTCAACACTTGACAATTGCTCAGCCACCGTCTTATCCCTCTTTGGGTAACCGCTGGAATGGGAAGAGCTTTAAAAGCTTTCTTAATCCTGCCCTACTTCATATAGCCCATGTTGGCTGTGGTGGCGTATAGTCTTCAATAACCCTCAGACCCCAGCTTATCTGAATCGTTACTTTCGACGCCACCTTTCGCTAAGCAGCACATCCAGTGGATTGGTCTCAATTGACTATGGCCAACCGCTTCGTATACAGGCCCCCAATCATTCCAGTTTATTATCCTTCACCATTTGCACGCCCTTATCCAATACTGTATGACTATTACACTCGATCATATTATCCCTTCAATCCCAATGTACGACTTCCTGGACCACGCTATCCACATCAAATACCGCATCCCGCTTATTCAACGCCAGGTGTCGGATATGTCCCGCTGAATCCAGAGCTACAAGCTCCAGGTTACCGTAGGAATCCTCCTCCTCTTCAGCGCAGTCAGTCAGTACCTCCAGAGCGCCGTGGGCGAGATCCATGGCCACGGTTTCTTCCAGGAGCAGGACATCGGCGCCGTCGCTCTTCCTCGGCCCAGCAAGGCCAGGGTCTTCGCTTGAACGGTCATGATGGCCAGGATGCTCCCTTCAACGCAGAAGCCAGACCAGCTGGAAATCCTTACGTGCCTTTCTACATAAATCCCTGTATTCACGCGCACTTCCCTCATCCTGATTTTTACTTCGACCTCTCATCGCCGAAATACGAGCCGCTCATGTACCAGTATGGGTGGAGAGTCAGATCGGCACACATGGACTTGCAGCTCGCGACTTATCCTCCCACGAGGCATATACAGATTCACATTGATGCAATCCCACAATGGCCATGCGATGTTTTGCCTCGTACAATACTGCCGATCACGCTTCGAGACGTACTTCAGAGCTTGTATGAACATCTTCATCGGCGTACTTCCAAGTCTGATTGGGACGCGTTGGAGTTCAATAGGCAGCAAGCGGCGACGCAGGCATTCTGGAGGCGTTGCAGGAAGCACCCAGAACAACGTATCAAAGGAATGAAACGGGTAGATTTTTTGTTGGGGAAGACGAGGATGCTTGGTTTGTTGCGGGTCCGCCAGGTGAATGGACGTGAAATTATGAAGTTGGTTCTTTACTGAGGGAGAGATTGGAAATTTTCGAGCTTGGAAAGGAATCTGACTGTCTATTTCGAAGATATGAATCAATGTCTTCGGTAGCATATTAATTATGTACCTTCATGATGGTCGGAAATTCCCCCAATTCGATACACATCTAACTTGCTGACGTGAACAGGATGACTGCAGATCTTGCGATAGCTTCATTTCATCCCAAGAAAATTGTGGTCATGCTAGGAACCGTTACCTCTTTTCCCTCTCTCAATGTTGGGCTTCCTATCGTGGACCATTTCTGAGAATGAATGACTATTCCAAGCTACGCGATCCCTGGCATCGACTTCATCAATGAAAGCACTAGGTTATTCATACTACATTGCGTTAAATACGATGCAAAAGCTATTATTACACTTGAGAAGGAGTCCGTTGGGTTCAAATATCTATGTCAAACAACGGAAAGTGGGAGGCCCCGTGCCTCAAGGGCCTCGTCAATCGCACGGCGTAGACTGCTCTTACTTGAAAGTGCTCTCTCTGGCTGTAGTCGTTTGTAATGAATCAGAATTGCCAGGTCATGTCTTTCGAGGCTTACCAGATCCAGGCCGGGAACTTGCTGCCCTCCATCCTGCTGATTCGGTGTACTCCTGACCTCTGCACCGAAGTTCAAGGAGATCTGATCATAGGTCAAACATAGAACGGGCACTGAACAAAATGGGGCATGCCATTGTTTGAGGATATTTCCGTTCGCTTATTAGTCCGTCGAAATTTCGAGCAATGTATTGGGTATTGTGTCGTTTACGGACGTTCAGCCTGCAGCAGTAAAACTTGGTAAGTGGAAGCGTACAATTAGACTCGCACATACGTCATAAAAAATGAGTTAGAATAAACTGCAAAGCCCTTCCCAGGTCAGCATTCATCTCAGTGTTGAAGTGTGGAATTCATACGCTTTGCCAAGACCATATAAATTGAGAACCAAAGCTCTATATTTGCCATCAGAAACGGAAGAGAGGAATCAGAATAAAGACGTGCCTGTATCTCTTATAGCGTGGAACTACTGAGGGTGATCAGAACGAAGTGAGTGTCGAGTTCAAGAGCTTACCGTGATTACTACTGCAACAGAAGCAATGCTGAAGAGCAAGGATGAATGATTATGACCAGGCACGAGCCACAAAACGCAGTATGTAAATATACCTCGTAATAAGGCCAGTTTCTGTTAAGAGAAGGACGCTCCATACTCGGCGAGATATTCTGAATGGAGATTGCACGCACGCATTGTCCACACCATTAGGCGATTAATCAGAGCTGTGAGCCTATTGGGATAATCAATGAAAGTGAAAGGAAGCCAATAATGCCAATCTAGAGCTTACTTTTTCGAACGAGACTCGGGGACCATTTTCTTGATGAAGTAACATAGTGATAATGCGATCAAGACATCCACGAAAGCACCAATGCTCACAGCGAGTGTGATGAGCCAGCCGAATCTGTCTGTGAAGGCAAAAGTGTTCAGTGCTTGGGATGGGAGGCTGAGATAGCTCTCCACCACCAAAGCCAAACCGCCACCGAAGCGAAGGAGGGAAAGGGCCCAAGAAAGGAGACATATGTATGGCCGACCTGAGAGTCGATAGATACGGTAAGCAAAGAAACTCTTACACCTTATCAGCTCTAGCTGATCAGGATTAAGGAGTGGATATCACCTGAACCAGTGCCGTTATAAGAATCTCGAAAACGACACTCGTAGTAAGAATGTACGAATTGGGTTGAACGTTGCTTTCTCTGGCTAGAGTTACTGTAGTGTAGTAGATCCCTCCTACAATCGAAATTGTATGGGCGATTTCAAGAAGTCTGAAAGCAGTCAGCTCACGATAGATACTAGAAGCAGTATATTCCGAGACAAACTTACATTACGGAAAAGGCCTATCAGACAAGGATTATGGGTATCAAGGTGGTAATACGTCGAAAACGACTGACCAACATCTTCAAGAACAGGCGGTCGCTGTATGTTTTCCAATACGTCGACACCTGGTGTATCAAGACACCGAACAGGACCAGACCTATTGCGAGCGAAATCTCCATAGACCCAAGATTGACGCGTGCATCAACATCAAACTGGCTCATAAGGGACCCTGACATTAGTATCACTGAACAAGTCAACGGAGGTCCCAGCGGGAGCTAGCTTTCTGAGGACAAAAGATTAGAAAGTAGGAAAGAGTGATGGGTGTGAAATTGCCCGAGCTATCTGCTTTAGATATATCCAATTTCTAACGTGGGAGGTATCAGTTGAGGCTGAATGTTGATCACGTCTCTTTCTGCACCGGATGACTGACAGGAATACTTATACGTTACAGGAAACATGATTGCCATTTAATTTTGAGGCCTGATAGGACAAACGATGACCAACCAAAGATCCATGTGCGGCAGTGCCTTCATGCGGATATAAGCATGCCACGTTGGCAAGGTAGAATAAAGATTTCGCCGTCCAGAAGTTGGGTCTCAGACTCTAAGTAAATCATAGAAGAAAAGTTGCGCGTATCAGGGTGACGAACAACTTGTCAACAGGCTGCCAAATGCAGGGCTGTACCGAGAAAGTCAAGGCATGATGCAAGCCAAGCAGATGATTTTCTTTGGATCCATGTACAAGGGACATTGGACAATGTTCAATCAATCTCTTTCCAGCTGGTACACCCTCGATTAAGACCTAACGATTCTTGTAAGTCACGCCACGAGTGCAAGAGGGTTGCTTTCAGTCCTCAGAAGAAATGCAAGATGAATGAGAAATTAGGATTATGACTCAGATGACGTGTCCATCTCATCAAAATCGTGGGATAGTAGGTTCAGCTAGAACCACAATATCAGATGCTATATCCAAGGACCAGATCTATCCAAATGCTATTGTCTCCAGTACCATTATGGCGTGTATAGACAGATTTGACCTCATGGACTTCTGCGTTGTTCAAGAGAAGCCTCTCTATTTTCTTCGTTGCTCGGCTCGTCACTGATCTTGTGTGGAGTAGAGTTGTTCTCGTTTATCTGTCGTTTACTCTGCCCGAGTCTCCTGGATCATTCTTTGTTCTTTTTCTAGCTATTCCTCTGGCATCGAGCTCAGCCAAAATGAGTCATATGTATTGACTGGGACTATGCACAGAAGCCGACACGTCACTGGTGGATGGTCCACCGCCAAATACCTCGTTCGACATCGATTGATCTGCATGTGTCAAGAAGAACCGCATATACACGTCTTTCACAGCATATCTGGTGAGCATAGCAATCACTATTGATTTGTCATATCTCTGTGAATGTACATCATATGCTGTATACTCGAGCTCACGTTTCGGCATTCGTGAATAAATCTGCTACTACATCCTTCCAGGAGCGCGAGGCTCTTAGGTTATTCCATGATCATTATTCCTGGACAATTTCAGTCCCTCTACCCTAGTCTCAATCAACTGAAAATCTCCAGATGTTCTATTAGCCGTGGTTGCTAGGAAACTATACCTCCAGTTGAAAAACACTCCACTATTTCCTGGTCTTTGGATTACGTGCGCTGCCTCATATAACCCCTTTCGACCTTTTGGTTGTCCCCGCCATTTTCAGCTTCGGCGATATGGCATTCTGACACAATGATCTACTCCTTGCCTGTGAAGGAATGCAACAAGTGTTGTCCTTCTGATGCATTCTGAAGAAGTGAGAAAATTAACTTTAATTTACATGAAATCATGGCACCGATATAACATGGTGTGCATCACCTGAATGACGTTAGGATTGATTACCTGTGATAGCGGCGTAATCTGCTTTGACCTTTGCACATTAGCTGAAGATGATCTAGTAACCTCTATCTTGGCTCACTGCTGTTCTGGTTCCATGTCAGAAATTGGAGTTTGATTATGATTGTTTCTATCCAGGTTCCTTTGTCAGTGAGCCGCCAGGTCTTGCTTGTATAGCATATACAAAGGCTTCTTCTAGTCGTCACCCTTTGCCATGTGATGGTTACCCCTCCATCCTCGAGGATTGCACTGGATCTCTCACGATGTGACTGATTTCGTAGAACCAGAAAAATCTACAACGTCCGCGCTTCGCCTTGCCGAGACTCGTTGCCCTTCAACCTGTTACAGATTCCTGCACGTCGATCTCTTTTCTTCACAGTCGGTCAGCTTGCTGCAGTGTCGGATGAACTTGAGAACTATAGGCAGTACCTCCAGACCCAGAAGGCAACGTCCTCATATACCAGGTCTGAGAATACTATCTGATGCCATTGACAGAATATACGAGCGGTCCAAAGGTATACTTGTATATGATACAGTGGAATTAGAGCAGGCATCTACGCCATAATGAGTGCAAATTTGATTCAAAATCTTTGCCTCTGAAGCGGTCATCAGGTCATCAGAGTTCCCAAACTGTCAGTGTTTTGCTAATGCAATAGTGTAATACTGATGTTCCTCTCGAGATTCATACCCCATGTACGAAGTAAGTGTGGGCCATTTTGTAAGATGTCAACGCTCTGGAATCTATGGATGACAGCATGTACCCAAATTGATTATGCAACATTTCAAAGCAAAGAAAGTTGGAAATGTTAAGGGGCTGAAGATGACAGATGCCATTCGAAGTTTGGAGGTGCTGATGATGCAGAATTAAGCCTCAGTGGGTAGTAATTGATAATATGATGTACACCCAATGTACAGCTGACCATGATGCAGGTTCATTTTTTCTCTTCCATGAAGCAAACTCGTCACCCTGCAAATAAGGCGAAGGCGCCCCTGGCAAGGTGACATTCATCGATATGGACGTGGTGAGTCTAACGGCCGCGAACGGGATGTCCGAGCATGGTGGAGTTACGAGTTGCGACCTGCATAACGAAGAACCTGGAATAACATAGTCAAGACAAGAACAAACGCACAGAAGAATGACACCCGAAAAGATCAACAATATCTTGCCAGAGCTCGGAAAATTCGGGTCGGATGAGCTTGAGCTCGTCGACTGGGACATAGATGATGACACAAGTCAAGATCACAGCAGACTCAGACACCAGAACAGGGAAGCGTGACAGTTCAGCGACCTAAATTGATAACTGATCGTTCCAGTCGGCACTAGATTATACAGGTGTTGGTTGGTTGATCAAAAGTGCATCTCTTCGATTTGGAGGAGTTCAGACGGAATAACTCACCTTATTTCGAAAATTAGTGCACCAGAACCCACCGAATAGTCCAATACATTCATATAAGCGAGTACTAGAGAGAATGGGCCCAAGAAATAGTTGATTTATTGTAGGACGCATGGACGGCATGAATGAGGACAACAAGATCGAAAGCACTTACGTCATCCATCGATATCCATCATTCGGTGAAATTTTCACTGGGTGACTTTCCGTAAGGATTTAGAATGGATCTAGGAATTTCTAGACCTAGATTTTGCCATCAGCCGAGATGCCGACTCCCCATATGGTCAAGATTGATGAGACGTGAC
>JAGGAW010008667.1:2494-24459 GCA_017657375.1 Termitomyces sp. T27 | reverse complement strand
TATTCCTATACTCTTGGGTAAACCGTGCTTTTACACCTGCTCAGTCGATGTCCTGCGTCAAATACTGGGGAACGATATCAAAAATCGTATCACGAAGCCACTGGATCTGACTTTGGACAGGTATATACGTTCTCCTAAATTCTGACACTGTTGTGTTCCTCACGTTACAATGACAGCTTCTGGGGTACCAGTGTTGCCTCTGCTAGTGGGGAGATGTGGAAACGCCACCGCAGGATTGTTGGACCTGCTTTCAACACAAAGACGTCAGACATCAATTCTCTCATACAGTGCGATGGACTGATTCGGTAGCAAACTTATTTGCTCAGCTATCAACTCGTCCGCGAGACAGCTTCATCTTTATACCAGGAAATGATTGAGAAAGAAGGATGGAGCGAGCAACAGCAGGTTATCATTCCTTCTTTGAACCAATATATGCTCAAGGTCAGTATTTCTGGGAGCTATTCCGTTGGATATTTATACTGACATACCGAGCCAGTTCTCTCTCTTGACTCTTGGCCGTTGCGCCTTTGGAATGCCCGTGTCATGGACTTCAAGCAAGGAAGAGGAAGGGAACCTTATCGAGGCAATGACTCTATCCTTTGAGACCATTATCGCCAGGCTTTTACTTCCTAACTGGATGTTCAAGCTTCCTTTCAAACCGTATGCTCGGTTATGTTGTTTTTGGCTGCTACATGCTGATATTCTGACTCAGACTTCAAAAAGTCAGCAGCGCTTGGAGTGCTCTGCAAGATTTCGTAAAGTCTCACATACGACGCATCAGTCAAGAGATGAACGAACAGGGGATCAACGACCAATTTGAAGTTCGGAATGCGGACTTACTGCATCGTCTCATCGCTTCTTCCGAGGGAGATGGAAAATACAAGCTTTCGGAGAAGGAAGTGGTAAGATCACTACTTTCTTCGATTACTGCCTCATGCAAGGAAGCTAATATCTGTTTTTGTGTGTTAATAGCTTGCGAATATATTTACCATATTATTCGCTGGCCATGGTATACTTTAGGACATCAGCTCCACTGTCTCTGTACTCATGAAATCTTAGAAACCACAGCGAATGGTATAGTTGCTACCCTTGGGTACCTCGCAATTCATCAAGATGATCAAGAAAAAGCTTATACAGAGGTCGAGAGTAGACTTGGTTTGGATGACCGAATGGTATGATTTCTATACTATTCTACTGCCGTTGGCTGATTTGCTCCAGGACTTGCTTGACGTGGGCGAACTGCCCTACTTGCTAGCATGTTTTCAGGAAGCTGTCCGTTTATTCTGTATGTACTTGCGGCTGAGAGCTGAAGTTTCGCGGCTTACTATTGTTAATAGCATCTACGGTTATGCTTCCGCGCACCTTTTCCGAAGACTTTGCTGTCAAGGTCGAACGGCCTTCACCAGGTGTCGTTGTTCTTCCGAAAGGTAGCCGCATCATTATAGACACGATCAACACTTGTAAGTCACTGTTGGACTGTAGGCAGGGTCCCGATTCAACTCTATGTTCCTTCTCTAGTCCGCAATCCCTACATTTTTGAGAATCCTGAACAATACAAACCGTCAAGGTGGCTTGGTGTACCTGAGACAGAGGTCACCATGTTTGGTGCTGGTCCTCGCGCCTGCATCGGTCGCAAATTGGCGTTTACGGAAGCCATTAGTATTCTGGCGCTTTTCTTGCGTGACTGGACTCTCGATATAGATCTGGCACCTGGCGAGACTCGCTCGCAATACGAGGAGAGGGTCATGGTGATCGGGCCGCATGCAGGTACCACCTGGCCAATTGCTCAACTTCCGCTCAAGATCACGAAGCGTAATCGAGCATGATTCTTTGTCGTCCCTTCTCGTGTATTGAATATTTAGATCTTACCAACTTTTGCCAAAAATGATGCATGATGTCCCGTGCGCGTACTAAGTCGTAAGTATGAGATCCACTCTGTAGTGATGGTATGCCAAGCGATGTTGCCTCCATCTTGCCGGAATCCTAGCTCACTACATTACGATTCGAGCTCTGCATGAATTCTCAGTCCTAGTACTTAGACTTTTTCATGCTGGAAATGTAGTTTGTGATCATCAATCAGGAGCCGGCTATCGAGAGTCGCGTAGATCAGATTACGTTCCGTGACTCAGTACTCAGTACTTCCAACTTGACAAGTTTCAATCACCATGGCCGGCAAGCCAGACATCGAGACTGGCGATGCCTACGCCCGTAACTCGTATGACGGCGAAGAACACGAATCTCTACTCCCGTCTACGCCAGGCGCGACCGCAACCGCTGAATCTACTGACAAGCATTCTCACGTCTCAGAGAGACAGTTTGGTGCCCTCCGTCTCAGCCTCGCATTCCTGGCAGGGGTCATTGTCTGCGCATTGACACAGCTCTTCGTCTGTCCGGGTTGTCTCGTGCACGGAAGAAATAACTCTGTAATCAACAACAATAACAACGTGAAGGCTCTAGCGCCGCCTTACGTAGGCTCCACAGAAGTCCACAACTTCCCTCCTGCATCGCCCACAAACGCGAACCCGACTCTCTTTCCCAGTAACGTAGGCTATCCTGGTGGGACACCGACGGGGGCAGAGCCGGGTACCCACTGGATGGGAAGTACCAACAGAGCATCACCATCGAAGCTGAAGGAGTACGTCATTAACGTTATCTGCAGTGCATAACTAATCAACTCTCATATTATCTTACAGTTTAATAACACTTTAGCACCATACAAAACGTGTGTTTCCCTCCGCTCCAGGAGCGACCTGTCCTAACTGTCTTATACTTAGGTGCCCGAACGCGAAAGTACCCGAAAAGGGCGATCGCGGCGCTTGGTACGTCAAACACTGGGCAGAGATTTATCTCGAGAAGGCGCTTGCTCGTCTACGACCATATATCAAGGGATATGAGCTTAGCATAGAAGATGTCTACGTTATGCAGCAGATGTGTGCCTATGAGACTGTAGCCATTGGCTACTCCAAATTCTGTGAACTCTTCACTCAGGAGGAGTGGGAAGGCTTCAACTATGCGTAAGATCTCATCGTCTCTTTTTTTGCTGTTATTCTCATACATCTTCGCTAGTCTCGATCTGTACTTCTGGTAAATTTCTATGCATTTCGGGTTGAAGGGAAAAGAAGACTGATGGATTGTATGTAGGTATGGCTCTGCCTTTGGATCTCCCGTTGCCCGAGTACAAGGTTATGGGTGGATCAAAGAATTTGTCGCGCGTCTGACGCATACCTCAATCACCGAGCACAACTCGTCGACGAACTCAACCCTCGATGACGATCCCACTACTTTCCCGCTCAATCACAGCCTTTATGTCGATGCTACGCACGAGGTCGTCGTTCTCAATAGTACGTAACATCGTAAACCTCTTGATTCAAGGCTCTTAAATAATCACTCTCCTAGTTATCACCGCACTAAATCTGACCAACTTCGCTGCGTCTGGCCCGCTTCCGTATACCCACATCCCCACCAACCGTTCCTTCGAAGTCTCCAAACTCGCACCCTTTGGTACCAACATCCAATTCCAACGTACGTTCCCTCTCCTCCCCTTCTTCTCCCTACCACACCCCCACAATGCCTAACACACATAACACACAGTCCTCGAATGCACTTCCGTCCCTGGTCCCCAAATCCGCATTATCATAAATGACGGGGTGAGCCCGCTCACAGGAATCAAAGGATGCCCCGAGCAGCGCGATGGCATGTGTCCCGTCGATACGTTCGTCAAAGCGCAGAAGGAGCTGCTTCTGGAGACGGATTGGAAGTATGATTGTCATGGTGATTGGACGGTACCTCAGGGTGGTTCATGGAATACGACGGATCGGTAACCAATATGGGCCTCTGTACAATAGCCGACTTCTTGATAATGTCCTCGGCGGGTACGGCAAGGTCGAACTCGAATGAGCGGACCAAGGTAAACAAGAGTGCTTTCGTCCTACAAGGTGTCAAAGCAGCTGTTAAACAAAGAATCAAATGATGGCGTTGATCGATGTGCTTACTCTACAAGAGAGAAGCGGTAGCCTATACACGCACGAGGGCCACCGAGAAAGGTTAGCATATTGCCCCATACTCCTGGGATGTGAGTCGCAGCTTCGGGAATGTCTTCCCAACGTTCGGGTCTAAGTCTTCGGTAAGTAAACTATGTCAGACAGAGCTTGTCAGTCGATTCATACCTGAACTCTCGAGCATCTTCACCCCAGATGGACTTGTCGCGATTGATGGCTACGATAGGAACCATTAGAGTTTGGCCTTTGGGAATCCTGTCATTGAGAAGGTTAGCCACCAGTTGACAGTCAAACAGAGTGCTTTACATGATAGATTTGTGAACGACTCCCTTGCGGTCAGTAATAGGATGGTTAAGGGGTATAACATCGTCTTTTACAGCGGTTCGCATGGTGTTGGGTACAGGCGCATGTAAACGCATAGTCTCCCGGACAACCATGTCGAGATATGGCAGAGCATTGAGCTGTTCCATTGTGGGGATGTCTGTATCAACAGTGAGGAGCTCCTCCCGAAGTTTATTCTGCGCAGCTTTGTTCTGCGTTAGCGCAAATAATGCCCAAGTTGTTCCGGTACTGAGACTTCTGTGTTATTCAAAGCGGCAGCAATCAATGTTTTCAGCGTACCTGGTAGTTTCATGACCTGCAACAAGGAAAGTAGGAACCTCTAGATAGCAATCATCAACACTGAATAAGGATGCCAAATATATGACGGCGGCCTACGAGCAAGAACATCTTGATCGGACATGCGTTGATTTTCTGGTAGGTCCATAGCCATGTTCGATTTCACCATGAGAGTGAGGAGATCTCGTTGCATTGCCTTGTCCTGTATCGAGGTTTTACTTTCCTGTAAAAGCTCTTCACCAATTTGCGACATCCTTTTCTTAGCGTCGGCAGCTTTCACATCTTGATCGGTTTTCTAATGTCCAGAACGTCAGGTGACGTCGAATCAGAACCCAGATATCTTCTTACCAGGAAGCGAAGAATAGGGATAAATGTCCTTAGCATGGGGATCATAGTAAGTTTGGAGCTACCCTTAAACATGGTGTCGAATGCAGCGCTGAGTTCGTTTTTTTCTGGATCATCGCTGATGGCATTGAATTTGTAATTGAATCCTGTACCTTCGTCAACAATATTTTTTAAGGAATGAACGGAGACAGACCAGCTAATCCGATAATATCGAGCGTTGCTCGGCTTAACCACGACAAAGCATCGATCCGACTTTCACCACCTTGTCTATCAATCTCTGATCCCCACCTATCTCGCAACTAGATAACATACATTATGGTCAGATGAAAATTGAGTACTATAAGAAAGCGCACTTCGATTGACTTGCTAACAAAGATTTCTGCAAGTTCTCTGATTTGGGATGGTCCAAACGCAGGATTCTATACTTAATTAGTTTTGTGTCCTGAAAGTGAAAACCAGGATAGAATACCATGACTTTGCGCTGTGAGCGTCTGCTTAGACGTGCATCGTCATCCAAAAGAAAATTGATTTCTTACCTGTTGTCTGTGTTTGTCTCCCTCAACGACAAGGACACCTACAGAATTTGTCAAGATAGATATCATGATGACGACAACACCAGTGACTACTAACCATTACCAAGGATGCGACCGAGATTGTAACGTGCAGCCTCCGCTTTTTCATAAATATGAGTGTTCATAAGAATATGGTTCAAGGCTTTCGTATCTGTTGTATACAGACGTCTCCTCTGTAGACAGTCAGGCCTGGTATCTTAAATCATACAAAGCCCAACTTGCACAAAACCAGGTCTTATACTGGATCGTTGTACCATGTTCTTGTACCCATTTCTCGTGAGTCAAGCCTTTTTCCTGCAATAAACGGATGATTTGGTCAATCAAGAATGATAGCAGTCCAGCCTGAAGCACGTACAGCTCCCCACATCTCCTTCATATGACCATATACGAAGCTTGGGTTCTTTGGACCGGGAAGATCGCGCAGCGGGGATGTCACTTGCCAGTGTATGAGTTTCAATATTCGATATGCACCATATGCAACCAGTGTTGCAGTTAGAGATCCTAAAAGCCGGACAATTATGGGCAGTACCAGTGACATGGGTGGGCAAAAACAAGAACTCCGTCGCGAAATCTGTGGGGTTCAAGTTTCTTCCCCAAAGACTTCCAACCGAAAGAAACCCAACCGCAGTGATATGTCATGGTCGTATCAAAGGTTTAGTTTGGATGACGTTATCGCATTTGGTCATACCAGTGTGCATGAGTGCTGAGCTAGAGCCCCACAATTTGCAAAATTATCAACAACGATGCAACAGCGGTTTTGCATCAATTGAAACGACGACCAAATAATAACTTGGACTTGGACTTCTGACAAACCGTTGCCTCTACATATATGTACCAAGAGATTAGTTTTGAAGGCTGAATTCATCCTACATATAACTTTTTGAAAGTCTGCTCATGATCAAGACAAACACATGATTTGACAGACTGAACAAGAAAGGGAAAGGACTAAAGCAGTCATACAGCGAAAGGAATACTAATGCAAGCACAACTAGTCAAAGGGAAAACCAACCAACAAATACGTTCAACGACTGAATCGAAGACCCTCTGTATGTATGACATCGTGGAGCCCAAATAGTGACTCGTTCCGCGGCGGTCCAGGCTGGAAAAATATATCATGGACAAAATGAAGATTCGTATACATCACCGCAATAGGAACACACACAGAATATCCTCAAGGTACATTGATGTGAGATCAGCGAATAAGTTACTAGATTTAGCAGAACACATCTCAGAAAAAATATATAGGATAGATTCATCTACTCAGGATCTCGCAACCGGCCGAATGAGCAAGGGCATCTGATTATTCCCTTCGGGATCCGTAACCAGCACAGGCCGCTGAACAACCGAAGATTTCTTGACGATATCCTTCGCAGGCACGGCGAGGTCGAACTCAAATGCACGAACGAGGGTAAACAGGAGGGCTTTCGTCCTGTGAGAGGACATCGGTGATTTCTAGGTAGCACAATGAGACGTAGTAAAAGTGAATATGCTTACTCGACAACCTTTGGTCACTCTACCATGAGATAAACATATGTCAGTTTCCAACAAAAGACCTCATATTTCAAAAGAGACCTCACTTGATGGAGTCATGAACGACGCCTTTCCGATCCGTGACGGGATGACCAAGTGGTAATATATCGTCCTTGACAGCAATTCGAATGGTGGATGGCACCGGGCAGTGGACACGCAAAGTCTCTCGAACGACCATGTCAAGATAAGGCAAGGCATTGAGCTGCTCCATTGTAGGATTGTCTGTGTCAACTGTGAAGAGCTCCTCCCGAAGCTTATTCTGGATAGCTTTGTCCTGCGTCAGAGCATACAAGGCCCAGGTAGTTCCAGTGCTAAGGACATGCATCACTATAAAGAATAAATCAGATCAATGCTCGTATACCTAGTTGTTTCATGGCCAGCGACAAGGAAAGTGGGGATCTCTATAAAATCGAAGGTGATTAGTACTCTGTAGGGTCAACTAGTATTGCGGCATACGGGCGAGGACATCCTCATCGGACATACGCTGGTGCTCTGGAACGTCGGTGGCCATGTTCGAATTAACCAGAAGACTCAGAAGATCTCGTTTTTTCCCCTTCTCATGAACGGAGTTTCTGCTTTCACGGAGCAGCTCGTGACTAATGCGTGTCATTGTCTTCTTGGCCTCATCACCTTTGACGTCTTGCTCGGTTTTCTTGGCCCGATATGTCAGATAGCATCATTTGCAATAGACGATAGGAAACCTACCAAGAAACGGAGGAAAGGGATGTAGGTTCGAATTATGGGTATCAAGGTCAATCGAGTTCCAGCCTTGAACATGATCGCGAAGGCAGCATTGAGTTCATTCTTCTTGGGATCTGCGCTAAGAGCGTCAAACTTATAGTTGAATCCTATACATCCGTTAGCATTGATATTGACCAAGAACGAAAATATGGACCTGCCAATCCGATGACATCAAGAGTTGTTCGGCTTAACCACGATAGAGCATCAATCCGACTGTGGTCACCTTGTTTGTCGTCCTCTGATGCCCACGCATCTCGTAACTAACAAGATTGGTGTCTAAGGACGAGCAACGAAAGAAAAAAACAAGGAAAAACCCATTCCACATACTTGGATCGCCTTGGAGACAAAGATCTCGGTAAGTTCTCTAATTTGAGAAGGTCCAAATGCAGGATTCTAAAAATTTTCATAGGTATGAGCACTTTCATCGCTGACAGAAACTGAATGCCTAGGTGCCTAGTACCTACCATGACTTTACGCTAAAATCACATGGTCAGATACATTTCGGGCCAGCAGTCTCAAGACACATACCTGCTGCTTGTGTTTCTCTCCTTCAACAACAAGAACACCTGTCAGGGTAACAGTTGAATCCGAGACCTTCGGCATGAGGGTGCCCACGAACCTTCGCCAAGGATGCGAGCAAGGTTGTTACGCGCAGCCTCCGGCTTTTGATATACACTAGTATTCATAAGAATATGATTCAAGGCTTTGGTATCTGTAGTGTAAAGCCGTCTAAACTGCGAGGGCTTATTAGCTTCCGTTTTGGAATGCCTGGAGTTTACTAGTAACTTACACCGAAGAATCCCTTGTATTGAAGCGTTGACCCGTACTCCTTCACCCATTTCTCGTGGAGGACCGAATTTTCCTGAAGATATCAATTTAACGGACCAAGTAGCAAGAACAGACAAAATACCGCTGCCCAGATTTCTGCTAGATTCCCGTAGATAAAGCTTGGGCTCTTTGGACCAGGAAGATCACGCAGTGGAGAAGTAATCTCCTGATATACAAGTTTGTACGCTCGATAGATGCCATAGGCAACGATTGTCGCAGATAAAGACCCAAATAATGACACAATGACACCCATCTTCTACTAGACACCTTCAAATCTTGTGTACAAGGGTCGTCCTTGTTCTAGCGCGCTTTCGGTAGTTTAACCAAGGAGGTCTCTATGAAGCTTGCGTATGTCATGACTTGGCAGCTGAAATCAGATTTTGTCACACTAACAGCTGCGCAGTTGCGATTTGTGGAAAGTCAATGATGCGTGGTTGAAAGTTAAACGTTAAACGCTGACAGATAATTCCCACCACTGTCCGGCATAGGTCGGCCCATGAGCCGTAGTACACGCTGCCAACGACAGAGGCGCTCACAACACGTTCTTTCTACAAACATTCAAGGTTGCCTGGACTCACATCCCTTCAATGACTATTTCGATAGTCTATATGATTAACAGAGTCGAATTCACGCTCACATATCGGATTTATTCAGTATGACAACTACTAGCAGTTATCGCTTCGTGTACACAAGTACCATGGCTCACTGCATTTGCCTGACACTGGTTTAAATGATCTGCGCCGAACACCGATTGGCCCTTTCTACCCATGTGATGGCTTTGTTGGACTTTAACGGTATATTATCTCATCTTACACACACACATCTCAAAATTTTAGTCTAGGTACTGCGCTTGACAATGACGCCTCGTTTTACCGGTCGGGCGCTAAATACATTAAACCTGCAAATCATTTTGTCTGTCGGCGGAATAATAGGATGTTTATGTCCTTCCTCAACGAGCGAGCTCCCGTTTCATACCGTTGAGCCGCGGTCAGAAGCTTGGTCCGATCAGTTTCTCATCAAACCGCCCGAGCCCACTAATTCCTCGGTATGAATACTGATTGATTGATATCACAACAAGTGGTCCTTTTCTATGAAAATAGAAACTACACCAGAACACAAAGGCTTCTTACGGAGACATCTCGTCCTTTTGAGTCATGCAATCTTCATCTTAGTGATGGCATTTTGTGATTCTCCTGCTGTGAACTTAGCTTGTAAATCCGGAGCTGTTATATGAGTCTTTCTTTCTCCTGTGGGAACATTTATACTTATGGTGCTGCCTCAATGTCTCGATGAGTGCCTCGGGCTCGATTACTTACCACGTGGATACGACTAGCTCGCATCTTTCTTTCCCTGCAGGTATATACACAACTGTACATGTGAACTCGGTCCAACCTGGTTCCGTCATCTACCGTGTCGGACGGTATTAATTTCCGCGACTGTCCGTCTGGAAATGTATAAAAGGTATACTCGGCATTTTTCTGTCATCTGCATACCTCAGAACAACTCACCTGGATTCCCTCTAAGTCGTCAAATGTTTCGTTCTTTTGCCGTTGTTATCCTCCTCAAATCTTTGCGTATGTTTAAGTTGTTGATTGAATCTGTCGGTGTCATACTGATGTCGGTCGCTTCCGAAGTGCCTCAATTGGCTGTGGCGGCAAATTTGAGCAATTGGGAAGGACCGCATATCGATGTCGCCGCAGAAAACCGCGCTATCGACTGGTGGTATACCCAAGTCGTCAGCCAGACGCCTGCTCCGAATGGTGTACCTCCATCAATTGAAGTAGTCCTCAAGCACGGTTAGAAGTTAATCCTATCCAGAGTAGAACACTCATTACTGATCGAGCTCCTAGGCAATACTTTCCAATACGGTTCCTCCAATACTCCCCTGTATCCCGTTGAGATCAACGGGTTCGACCAAGACGGCCTTCCCTTCGCACAAACCCTTGTTTTCAATACATCTTCAGTCTACCTCACGGAATCTGGTAACACTTTTGGAAGCTGGGGTGACAGCGAGATCACCTTTATCGCCACTGCGGACCGCAAAAACTTCACAGTTTTCCTCAATACAACCTATGCGACTGGCACTATAGTCATCAATAGCGAAAGCTCTGCTCGTACTGGCTGTGGTGGTATCGGCCTTTCGGATTCACCTTTCTTCAGTGATCTAGTATCAGACAGACGCGAGCTAACCACCGCAGAGGTTATTCTCTATCAAAAAACTGGTTGGCGTATCACGATTCCCGGTATTATAGATTTTTCTCAAGTAAGATGATTCGCTAATCACTGTATATTTACGTAGGTGGTCCTTCGACCGTCGATGTCGTGCTCGGTGGTAAAGCCGTCCAATTTCGCGGCGCAGGCTATAAGGACTCCAACTGGGGACCGAACGCCATGAATGACTTCATCCAGTCCTGGTATGTTCTCATCGCCCAGGTCGGGCCGTGGTCGTTTGTCACTTTCAGCGGAAACCCAACCAATGGTACCAACTTCATCAACTCCGGTCATCTCAGTTATAAGGGCAACTTCGTAACAAGCCAGTGCAACATCATCGGGGAGCGATCGACTGATATCTCCGTTATCACCCCTAGCGGTCAGGTTGTTGATAGCAACGTTATTGCTCCGACTGCGTTCGACGTAACCTTCGTTTTGCCTCATGCCAAAAACGTCTCGTTCCATGCTGATAACATTGCTGTGAATCCTACTGTCAGCGTCTACCACCGTTGGATTGCGAAATACACTGGAGGCGCCGTCGGTGGAAAACAATACGAATCGTATGGGATTACGGAGTGGATGAACGCTGGTAATATCAGTCAATGGATCTACATTCAGTAAATGGTGAGCTTCGGTGATGATCTGTCATCTAAGCTTGAGAATGGCAGGATTCCATTTGATTCATCCGCAGTTGGCGTATGTAGTGTTAGATATTTAAAATGAGTTCAACAGATGCAACCAATCAATTCCGATGCTCCGCTATTATTCATTACTTATTCAGGAGAGATGCGCTGGAGTCAATATGAATTATATCCAATGGCGCGAAAGAAGGCTTATGAGCGCTATCGCTGATTTCTTCCCTAACCACCGATCCGAAAAACAGTTGATGACACACACACTCGCTCCTTGACTTCTAAGGAGGTACCAACAGGGCCAATCCACAATCCAGAAGGTAGCCTGGTGGCTGAAGAAAGGGCTGTCCTGGGGTTCGCGGCATACCTGGCCAAGCACCAGGCATAGGTTGTTGTACAGGAGCAGAATAAGGCGTTTGTGACATTCCTCCCGGGTATCCCACGAATTCTGTAGTTATTATAGGCAGACGGCCAGGGTTGGTGTTGGGGGTCGCAGTGAAATTCGGAGGTTGGAAGCCTGGAGCGACGAACGGAGATGAAGGATAGATAGGGAAGGCTCCTGGATGTTGAGGTCGGCCACCCCAGTCGAGGTTAGCAGCCGGTGCTGCTGGGGGGTCAGGGATGACGGGCTGCTGGGTTGGTTGTCTTGGGGATGCTCCAGAATAAGGGGCAAGAGGGGGAATAAAAGGTGGTGTATTGTCTGTCATTGTGAAGAATCAGTCGCGTGTTTTTATTTTAGTTTGTGGTTCCTTTGCACAGGTAAGGGACATGAGTTTAGAAGACTTGACTCAATCATTTTGCAATACTCACCGATAGGGCAATCTGACTCGACTCTGATGTGAAGCTCTTAGAGGTACTGTTGTGCTCTTACTAAACTTGTGGATTGTGCGTGGCTCAACGAGCATAGAACACCTACGAAGGGTACAACTTTTCTAGACAACAGTGATCAGAGAGTCAAAGTCACAGTGTAGAAGCAATTCCGTGTACTTTTGTCGTCCGAACTTGGTTCCTTTGTCCGAAATGTCCTGCAACTCTTCATTAGATTAAACGACAAAAGGCTTCACAACTCCAGCCGGACCTTCGTCAGTCGGCACGAGTGCATGGTGACACTCACCTAATGGGCAAAAAATACGTATACAGCCCTGGAAATCGGGGTATAGTCCTCCTTTGGCGTTCGCTGATGAAGTTTTCCAATGACCAATTATGTGCGTAGAATGCGATTGAAATCTTCAGATCAATTCAAGATAATCAAGAGTTGGTCGTAAGTCGGCGAAGAGTGCCGAAGTGCAGGTATCAGAGTAATAAGTAGTAGTCGTGACTGGGTATATACAGCAAAGGGTCCCCGAGTAGACGAGAGTCAAGAGGAAAGAAAGAAGCGCGTTTGTGGACAAGAATGAAGGCCCGAGGCCCGAAGGGCATCTGATCAGTGATATGATCGACCACGTGTTGCACCACGTTTCTTTCTTGTCGCCAACTCTCAAAGGGAGCTAAAAGGGAACCTGCCGAACTCTGTCGACAACATACGCGAGATATTTTGCATTATCGGTACTCTCCTGAGCTTCGGCTGTATCCAATCTGTGTAAGGTACGTCGTTACAGCAATGGGTGCTGTTGATTATTACAAAGGTGTGCAAAACGCGTGTGCGAATCCGGTGATCAGATGTGGGTTTCTGTTGTGCTGGTATCGCACCAAAACTGCAGCGGTGAAGAAACTAATAGGTATTGTAAAAGATGTAGGTATACATGGGTGAATCTGTATGCATAATTCGTCAATTCCAGGTCATAAGATCAAAGCATCGATATTGCAAGACAGATGGCCGTCAATATTAATCCTGAACGTGCTGATCGCAAATACAAGAATGGAACGCGAGGCTGCTGTGGTTGAGAACCGTTTAGTTCGATAGGTCCATTACGAAGATGTTCGAAGCACTATATCCAAGCCGTGAAATCGCATAACTATCATCTTTCCGGAGCCCTTCGAAGAACACACGCTCCCGGAGCCAGTCTAGGAGGTCCACGTGAGGAAAGGAGATTATGTTCGGAAGCAGCAATCAACACACCATAACGTTTGAGCTGGTCTGTAGAAACAGGAGCTATCGGTGTAGTTGGGTAATAGCCACCCTGCCACCCTCCTTGCGTAGTCATCAAATTATGTGCAGAGATTCTCTTGATCTGTTCCTGCACACGCGCCGGAATGGACGTGAACTCCGGGGCTGTGATCGTATTCGTATACCTATGCAGTTATCATCGTAAGTATTGACAAGGAAGACGGAAAGTAGAATGAGCAAGACGCACTCTTTATACACCTGAACACATATATCACCCAATGTCACTCCATTGTCGTTCGTCACGATAGTGCACCACGGGCTGTGTTCCGTGATGAGGACGAGCTGCTTCACGCGCGGCATCGTCGCTGGCTCATCCTTTTGCGTGAACGGGAGATCACGATCGCGTGCTTCCTGGTTGAAGCCACTTGTTTGTCCTACATTTGCCACACATGAGATTGCGGTGCCGAAAGGGAAAGAAGAGAAATCACACCAGTGACAAGACTGAAGACAAGGTGAAAAGTTGCATGTTTATTCAAAAGGATGGGGTTGAGCTCGAGTTCGCAGCGCAGGAGGTAGAGATCGGTTTGACTGAGGACGGGCCCATCTGGAAAGATATGAGTCGACCCATGAGATTAGACCAATAACTCACAAGATGCTCCCGCTTTCCATTTCGTAATCTTATCCATGGTGGCGGTAGCAGGGAATGAATTTCGACTGGTGTGCGCGCGCTTAAAGGTATGATGGCAAGATGATATGTACTTATATCAATGATAAGATCTCTGATGGTGACTAGCTAACCGTCTTGGATGTTTGCTCTTTGTGGAGGCCACGAAGAAACTACGTTTAGTTTGACACAAGGAGCCAAAAAAGATCGACAAATCGATATCATGACTATGAAGAAGGTTCCGAAACATATATTTCATATAGCACACATAACTATAATCAATTTACAGCATTCCGAAACAGCACCTCACGTTCAAGGGCAACAAAACAAATACCTGAACGGTTATGACAATGCTAATGCTATTCCTCAGTATGATGATGCGTAAAGTACATATGCGATAATTAAACGGTGTAGTGTCGGTGTAACGATAGCTGTTTGATGGGATATATGAAGGTATAATGACATAATGAAGGTGGTAATGGCGAGTATGCGCATGAATGAACGAGCAGAAACATCTAATAAGAGGATCGAGTCAGCTGAGTTCAATTACAGCGATGATAGAAGGGGGATAGCAGGTCAAGAATCAGAAAAAATAGGCAATATATAGTTGTCTCCACAAGGATCAGAACAGGTCTGAGGTTGTTCATCTTTGACGACGAGGGAAGAGAAGACGATGAATGTGTACTCACAATATACATACAACAGAAAAAGGCTGTTCGGAAGAATACAAGAAAAAGCCTTCTACTTCTCCTTGAGTCGCTGTTCCACTTGAGTCTTTTTCTCTTCGAGGGCTTTGACCTTCTCCTCTTTTGTCGCGTCGTATGCAACTGTTGTTTGATTGAAACTACAAACCATGCATGAGCCACATGTTGACAAGGGTCCTAATAGTGCGACTCACGGATTCTCCGGAGACTTTTGGAACTGTTTGTACAGCAGTTCCTGTGAAATGAATACAAATGTCGGATCAGCAGGCGTAGAAATTGGCGCAGAAGCATCACGACAAACCTTGTACTGCTGTAACCGTAGGCCTGGATGCTGAACATGAGGTATTAGTTTCAACGTTTCGCGCCAGGTGTAACTTAATGACAAACCAACGCACCTCGATCTTTATCTTTGGCAGCTCGCGCTCTTGGTATGCCTCAAACGCAGCCTAATTATAGTACATTGAGAATGGCATGAAAACATCACGAGGCAGTGCAGTCTCACCTTAAATCGTCGCTAAGCAGTCGAAGTAGGTCAGACCAAACGTAGATACGATAGATCGATTCACGAAACATACCTCTGGATGTCGTTCGATACCAGCAGCCTGCTGCCCGATGCTCGCCTTGTCCATCTTCGCATTCACAACTTCCAGCAAATCAAGCGCATTATCGATGCCCGTCGCTGCATAGCTTTCGATCTCCTTTTTCTCCTCAGGGGCGCTATCCTTGGCGAAGCTCGCGGCGCCGAGGCCACCGCCCGCAGCGATCGCACCAGGACCAGCCGGCTTAGGCGTCGGTTTCGATTTCCCAGCCTTCGGTGCAGATTTGGCTTTCGATGGCGCACCAGCCTCCTCTTCGGCAAGGAGCCGTGCGTTCTCAGCCTTCCGCGCAAGATCAGCCTGGCGCTTCTCCTCCTTGTCCATCTTGCTGGCTTTAGCGGTCTTCGCACCATCTTTCCACTTTTCAGCTTCCTTCTTCTCCTATTCAGGCACAGTGAGGTGATGAAGGTATGCCAGTGGCTCGGGAGCGTCACAGACCTTTTCTACAGCTTCCTGTGCCCTCTTGTTCGCCTCGTTCTCCGCCTTCTTGGCACGGCCGCTCTCTTTCTTCGCGTTTCCTCCCTTGGGAGCCATCCTAGCGTAGCACAGAGGAGTAAGAGTGAGCGATCGCGCGTCGATGAATAATTGACACAAAGTAGATGTAGACGTGATACCGTTGACTCGAAAATTTGATCTAATCTAATCAGATATCATATTCACCTCTGGAGTCCGGCCCGGACTGGCCGCACCAGCTCGTTGATCTTTCTTTTTCTGAGCGGGTAGTCCTACTTTGCCTCAACCCAGAGTATCAAAATTGAACAGCACTTGCTTAACAATTCTAGAGCCTATTTGTTTTTTTTTTCAGCAGACTCAGGTCGATCCGATGTTGCACAGTATTGACAAAGTTGAACATTGATGTACGATCTTGGTACGATCATCATGGGTCATTCGGAAATCGACACGACACATACCTGGCCACGGAGCTCTCGAGGTTAAGCATCGTCCGTTTTGGGCTTTCACCATCCTATTCTCCTGCTTTTTTTCTTGGATGATTCAAGCTACTGTCCGTACACACATTTTTGATAGGATTACTGAAGTCTATGGTCAGTAAGTAATATTCGTGTCTCGGTTTCAACAAACTAGACAGTTAGCGGCCAGCCCTGACCGGCCTGGTAGAACACCATTGGTCGATCAAAATCCTCCGCCAATAACGATGTTCTCATAATTGAACGACCTGGCCCGCTCCTTGCATCAACATATCACAGCTACTTCTTGTAAAGAAGGGAAGATAGTGGCACCGCGTTGTCATTTCTCATCATTGATTTGGATGGCACGTACTATATTTAGTGTACCGTAACATGCATTCACGGAGATGCTCGGTATTAAATGTGCTTTACAAGAGCAAAATCATGCTGGTACCCAGGTGATGTGTCCATACGGGGTGATCGCACTTCCTTCCGTGCCTTCAGTCAAGAGAGCAACTTCGAATATCCCAGTTCCTACTTCCTGTACAAAACTTGTCTCTCCGTGTGTCTCAGCAGTCCTCAAGATTAATTTCGGACCTTCCTTTTTGTGGACGGCTTCGAGTTGCCAAATCGCCTCCGTGTTCGTCGACGAGATGGCAGGAGTCCCGATCACAGTGGTGAGCTGCCGAGTAAGAGAAGAGAATGTCTCTGGTAAGGTGAGGAATAGGAGATATGAGATACCCTGTGCCGTCGATGAGTGCTCAATGTTGGATGGAGGGTCACTAGGAACCTATATAAACAAGTCAATTAGTAAATAGACTTGAATGCAGATAGGCAAGATATACTTACCCTCCACTCTCGCGGAGTCATGTCACCACAAAAGAACGGTAATGCCCCTCGAACTCCTGAGTCTGGGGAAGATATCACCCATTTCAGGACTTTCCCATTTGGACGCTCACGCCCTCCAGGAATCTCAGGATTGTATTCCACATCACTGCCTTCCTTCTCCGCCCGGTCATTGATGATGTCCGAGATGCGGTTCGTGCCAGTCAGCAGACCGTTCCCAAGGAAGGCAAAGTCGATCCAACCAGGGGATTTAGACGACCATGCATGGGACTCCCGGGCTAGGCGTCCAGGAGAACCTGGGGGGTAGTAAGAGACGGGGTGAGTAAACGAGATGAGTTCGAGATAGACTCCATCAGCAAGGACCTTCAACAGAAGTATCAGTCTGGTTTAATGTCCTGAACGAAGTCTGATAACTTGGTAGTACCACTAGAGCATTCGCTGTTAATCCACCGGTGTGAGTACCTCCAGGAATGACACTGCGATATTTGGGAACAGTTGTTCAAGTACAAACAAGGTCCTTACGTGAAGCCAAGTTCCCGGAATTGCTCGGAAGTTTCCTCGACCAAGCCAGGCGGCGTCAGATGAACAATATGGTCGAGAGTTCTGGTACTTGAATTTGCCATGGTGGTATTGACAAGAGATTCTCAAGATGTGCCATACTATTATTTTGAATCGGGTTGATAGCAGTTTGCATAAGTTCACGCCAGATGACGACTTGGTTCATGTGAGGATCTTGTATGAATCAGGTAGGCCACACGATGCATAATTATATTATAATCACAGCATCTTGAATAGAAACATTGATCTTGACGCTCTCGCCCATAGCGTGCACGTTAGCAGCAGAGCGAGCGTTTGGAGGGGAAGAACTTGATTTTCATTGTACCAGTAACGTCGAAGTCTCGAAGTAGATGCGTATATGTACGATGGAAGACTCGGAAATACTGAAGAAGGGTCACGGTGGATGGGAATTATGTCAAAACCTGTAACTTTCTTGGTCGCCGTTATCTTATCTCTAAGCTCACATGCATGATCCTGGATCCATGACGACAAACAAGTCCAAGTTCAACCAGCTCTGGTGCTTGCCTGTACTTGCATCTAAACCATGAGGGCTACCAGCCTGTTACTCATTTCTTGCCTCTCAGCGTATCTGCAGGGTGCTTTATCGAGCCCAGCTCAAGATTATGCCCAAGTCGTCCTAGGGGACAACCTCAAACGTCCTACAGGAAGGTTTCCTGACTTAGTGAGCGGCTTGGAGTCTGCATCGCAATACCTGAGCGATGCAAAGAAAGCCATACTCAAGGGGAAGCATAATCTTGAGAAATGGTTCCATGATGGACGAGAATATATCAAACAGAATGGATTATTGTGTGAGTTTACTACTTGATTGCCGCTCGATAACACTCTAAAGTTAAATCGAACGATTAGACGAACTCGTCACTATCCCGCACTTTGAGAGCCATCAGCTGAGAGTTACTGAGCCCAATCTTTGTGATACCTCGGTCAAACAATATTCAGGATACCTTGATGTCGCCGATGACAAGCACCTTTTCTTTTGGTGAGTGTATCGTTTCATATCCGTCCTTTTGTCCCATCTTAGAATACCTACCGTGTCCTATGCCCCATCAAGAAGTTGCTAATTCAGGTGCTTTCCGTTTGTTAGGTTCTTCGAATCTCGTTCCTCGCCAGCAAATGCTCCACTTGTGTTGTGGCTAAATGGCGGCCCAGGATGCAGCTCGTCGACCGGCCTGTTATTTGAACTCGGACCCTGCAGCGTTTCTGATGATGGAAAGAACACGACTTTCAACCCGCACTGCGAAGGCCCGTATGCGCTGTATGATGATCCCAATGGTCCGGAGTGCCAGGCCTTGAAGGCGAAGGTCCCAACCTGCCAGCGCCTAATCAAAGCCTGCTACAACTTTGACTCCAGACTCACATGCGTACCGGCCGTCTTGTACTGCAATACCCTCTATGGTTCTCTGATGCGTAAGTTCTGCTATGTTAATCCATACAACTTGAGTGTTTGAATGTGATTTTCAGAATTGGGCCGCAACCCGTACGATGTCCGCCGTAAGTGCAACAGAGCAACGGACGGTGATTTGTGCTACAAGCAGATGAGTTGGATCGATACTTGGATGAACAATCCCAAGAACAAGGCTGCGCTTGGTGTCAATCCGGACAAAACCTTCGCCTCATGCAACATGGATGTTAATCGTGCCTTTGTAATGCAGGGTGATGGTATGCATGATAGTGCACGTCTTCTGCCAGAGCTCGTCAACGATGGTGTCCGGCTCTTGGTCTACGCCGGTAATGCTGGTGCGTTGAACGTTTCTTTTTCTACCCAGAACGCCTCGCACTAAGCTCTTATTTTCAAATAGACATGATGTGCAACTATATGGTAAGTTTTCTTAGTCACCGAGATCTCGGGCCGCTCACTCGACGCATGTAACTAGGGCAATGAACGTTGGGTCGAACAATTAGAGACCAAATTCCTGCCAGAATTCTCGGCGACTAAAGCAGTTCCCTGGATCACCTTGAAATCTGGCAAGGCTGCTGGTGAGGTACGCAGTGCCGGCGGAGCCGGGTTTACCGCAGGCAATATCACGTTTGTCACAGTTTTTGAAGCCGGGTAAGTACATAGGCATTTTTTATTCTCGCCGTGATAGATGGCTCATCAAATTCACTAATGACGATTGATATGTAGGCACATGGTACCATATGACCAGCCCGAATCTGCTCTAGTATGTCGCTTCAGCAAGTTCTTTGTAGTTCCGTTTCTTATCGTGATGTTTCTAGGATTTGTTCGACCGGTGGATTCAGAATACCCCCCTCTTTTGAAGCCACTTAAACTCGGTGAACGATGATTATTGTTATTGTTTGACGTGTGTGCAATAGTACATTGACCCCTTATTTCCGCCAACTAGGATCAGGGGATGGAAATTGATTCTCTTAGAACGTTTACGAACAAGGTATACAGGGACTACATAATGTTATGGATAAATGATACAGAGATTTGGAACGGGTAGAAAATCGAATTGCTATGTAAGGAAAAGTTCGTCCAAGGTATTCGGTCAAGGACCGTCGTCGTCATCATAGGTCATGGCTCAAGTCAGGAAACACAAAGAAAAACCAAGCATAAATACTGATAAAATATCATGGATAAATATCATGACGGATCCGTCTTCTCAAGACCGTCATCGCGCCGTCATTGTCCATAGTGCAAGTAGTCGTTGATGTTGAGCGCGAACATCGCTTCTTCGGGATTTTCGACAGCGGCATGAGCGTCCACCATCTGGCTGTACTCGCGGGGAGTAGCAGCGATGTCGCCGTTGTAGGATGTCGCGGGCGAGAACAACGTGCCAGAGCTGTCCAGTCCCGAAGTCTGTACGGAGGAGTACGAATATTCGGTGGATCCGGATGCCCATTGGTCTTCATACATATAGTTCGCCATGATGCCATCTATGGGGGGGTCAGCAGCGACGCTATTGTACTCCGAGAATGAGCCGTGGCACTGAAGAGGCTGGAGTTCCGTGAGGGGCGAAGAGGACCAGTGAGTCGTTGCTTCTGGGGTGTGTATCTCCCCAGTCCATGACGAGGATAGATGATTGGGATCCACGGCCGAATCACGGCACCCCATTCTCCTGAGGTGAATGTGTGATTACCGCCAGTGGGGAGTAAGGGGACAGATGCGGATCGGCGACGACCGGCTTTAACAAGGGCGATGTCGACGGGAGGTTGGGGTTCGGGAGATTCGCGATATGGCTGAGTTATCGACAACTCTTGTTCTGAGACGGACTCTGTTGCAAGTGACGGAATCAAGGGCTGAGAGTTCGATCTCGAGACCGGAGCGGGCTTCTTACTCTGGGCCATGCCCCTCTTCACGGGACGGAAACGGTAATTGGGATAAAGCCTAGCGTGTTCCTCTTTCTCCTGCTCAGCGAGTTCCTTGTAGTGATTTTTCTCCTCCGCCGAAAGTTGGTGCCAGGCCTCTGCAGCACGCTTGGACAGGGTTTTCTCGGGGTTAGTACCAGGGGGGCGCCGCACTCGCTTCCCCTCCTTCGTATGTTTGCGGATTTGCGGGATATACTCGCAACGAAAAATAAAGAAAGAGTTCCGGGGCCGACCCACCCATTCCGGATTTCCGCGACGGATGTCAGACTCGGAGGGAAAGCCGTTGTCGAGAAAAAGGGAAGAATCACTCGAGGTCGGAGATGGTGCCTCAGGAGACTGGCGCGCGCCGGGACTTGTAGAGTTAAACGGTTCGAGCTGAAAGGTATGAACTCGCAGGTGAGAAGGGTCTGGTGGTTGGATGATTTCTACGTCTTCGCCTTGGACAGGACTCCGGACAGAGATGTGTGACATTGTTGACGAGGGAAGTTGAGCAATTTTTTACAAGAAACATACTTATATGTCGGCCCTCGGGCGCCCAACGACGATTACCTTGTGATGAATTCATGGTGGGAACTTCATGAGATCTCACTCTTGTGGCGATTTCGATCATGATCGGTCAAGCGAACTTTCCATTTACGGGAAAGATCTTCATGGAAAGACATAAAAGGAATACAATCGGTCAGAGGATCTTTGGAGTGGTTCGACAAGATCGACCAGAACAACAATAGTGGCATATGCGAACCGAGCAAACCTCCCGATGTACTCACAAACCACGTCGACTGTAGTACGAGACACTGTGATGTTCTAAGTTATGTATGCCAGTACTGCAGCTGAAGCTCC
>JAGGAW010008666.1:0-14873 GCA_017657375.1 Termitomyces sp. T27 | reverse complement strand
CCAGTGGACATGCTTTATCCCCGTTGAGATGTTTCCTTCAAGAGCAAGAGAGCAGCACACAAATTTTCACACCAATTCAAGCGAGATCGCATCATGATAAACCACTTTGGTCTATGTACTAAAAAAGAAGTCACTGAAGCTTTAGCAGAGAGGACCTTCACAACAGGTCTAACGCAGCAACGAACCACAGCGGTTTAGCATCTACCCTCAGTGATATCGTCCTGCCCGTTCAAGATGTACGCGTCACCGTTCGGAAAAGCAGCCACGCCATCTTCTCATGCCAAAACCCTCCATATATACATGCACCTATACATAGCGGCACAGCGCCCGCTCCACTCACATCTCTGATCGATTCCGTAACATGTTGTCTGAGCAAAGCCACACAGCCTCAGCCTCAGAGTCCTGAACGAACCGCGCGCGCCCACGCACTCTTGAACTTGGTGCGCGTTCGGATATTAATGGGGTATCCACCCAAGTTGGATGTCACGCTAGAAAAAAATCTTTTTGAAACTTGAAAACCCGGCAGCGTGCGCTGGCTAGGTTCTATTTAACACACACGAGCATACATCTCCTTCAAGGCATCCGGCGTCTTTCAAGTTTTCTGTTCCTCTTATTACGTTCTGAGTTCAGCGAGGTTTGATCAATCTTGCAACTTGGATTCCAAGTTATATCCTATCATATCATGGGACTTGATCAATTCCGAGACTGCACCTCGTATCCAATCGTGTCACTCAGGATTGAGCTCATAAACAGACAGGACGAACGAACAGCATTTCGGGCGCCAGCCGAAGCCCAGATGCATAACACCTGCCTTAGGCTAGCGCTGACTTCACCTCAATCGATAGCGCCGCGCATTCAACTTCCCTTCGAGAGAGCAGAAGCAGTGCACTTTCGAATTTTATTACACCATCGAGGTTACACTCGGAGCACTTCTCTAGAACTTTGACAACAGACATGAGGACGGACGATGTTAGCCTCAGCGTTTGTGTCAGGGCCGGGTCCCGACGTCAGTAATACCCAGTCTCGGATTCTCCACAGAGGCTGAGTAGTCCACCTAGCACTGCGCGTGACTCTTGACCAAGTATCCCGGTTCCGAGTCTTCAAGTCATGGTCGATCTTATTTATCGCTGATATCATTTTCTGTCCCTTACGAATTGCCCCCTACGAACCGCTCCCCCGGCCCCTCGGCTAAGTGATAACTTTTTCACTCCTTCCATTAGATCTCAACAGACAGAACAAATAAATAGATAGATCATCGACCGAATCAGGCTCTTGACCGCGCTTTCCCGTCTCTTCGAACGTCGTCTAGTACATATCTGCCCACATGGACAGTTCTTTTTTCTCAACCACAACACAACACATCTCGTAAACTCGCAATACGCCGTTATCATGACCATTGTAGGTAACTCAATGCCGCTTAGCACCTTGAATCGCTGATCAACCCTGTTAAGCTTGCACTTCGAGTTCCCGAATTACTTTAAGTTGCTCCGTGAGAAGGAGGGTCTTTGTGTTTTTAATGGCAACTTCCCTGGTGGTTCAATTTCGTTTCCATGTCATATTCCCTGGGAGAGTCCTAAGCTCAGACCCCCTGATCTTCATGGCGAAAAGTAGCATGGCTCTGTTCTCGCTTCGAATGCTTTAGGCTACTGGAAACCCACCTCAATCGCTGATCATCTCTTTCCAGCTTCAGCTTCTAAGCTCCTTTTACTGACAACGTGAGAATGAGGGTACTTTCGTTCATCAGAAGCCTACACTCTTCAAGTGGTTTGTGTTTGAGCTCAGTTCATTGGAAAAGAGCGCTCTGGCCCTATTCTCCTCTTTGATTGGCTCGTCTTTGTAAGTCGCGAGTCGCATAGCTGGCTCGGACCCAGTGGGGACAACGTCCTATTCTTATTCTGTTCTGAAGTGTCACATCTCTTGACAGAATACTACACCCACACCTGGATGGGAAAATTTGACTCGTACTAGGCTGAATGCGCCTGTCACAAATTACAAGTGTCTTATCGCAGCTTGTGCCTCTCCGGAATTCCTAACCGAACGAAGGAATAACAATCGAGTGCCTCCCGCCCTCTAAGCGCCCTTCACCCACGAGCCACAACACGTGTTCGCATCTGTTCGCATACAACATACTACTGCGCAGAACACATCTACCTGCCGTTCGGCCGTGATTTAAGTTGACACAGCATGTGTTATGCACATATGTGTCCACAATAGAAAAGCTCAGCCTCACCGCTAGGCGTATCTTCTCCTCACCCCCCACTTGTAACTTGCGCTTGCAGCACGAAGAAACCACGCGCCGTGTACTTCTCTTCCCCTTCGATTCCCGCGCTTCAGTGATGTTGACTCCAAAGTTCCAGATTCAAGCCCAAGCTTTCAAGGTTCAGTGGGAACGTGTACTACCGGAATAACACTCAATCACCCCTGTGAAATCAATTCAGAAGCAGAAGCAGGAAGGTACGCAAGATGCTGAATGCCGGAACGGTTGGTAGATTGGATTGCTACGTTATATCATCGTTCCCTTCGCAATTCCTCCGATGTTCCTGCGGTGAATGGACCTTTCCTGAACCCTCTTCCTTATTGAATTCACTTTCTATCTTTGTAGATGTCGTGCTATGAGTAGTACCATTCTTGCACCAGGCGACTTAGGGATGAATAGTTTCTCCGGATTCACTGGCACTTGAAGCGCCAATGTTACCTCGACTGCGCATCGCGTTACGGCGAGGCGAGGCGCCCACCATCCAAGCACCCTCTCACCTGCCGTCGGCCGAAATTCTATGTCAACGCGCCGACATGGGGCTTTGACTCACTTTGAGTGAAAGACAAGATGTCCATAATGCAAAGTTCAGTCTTACAATTTTAAGTAGCGGTCGTAATCCTTGAGTTCAATCCTCTATTTTCCCAATTTACTTACACTTGCACCGTGGAGAATGCATTCCCTCCAACTCTAACGCTGCTTAGGCCCCAGTGACGTGAAATAACTTTAAAGTTGCATCAAGAACCACGCTTTTCGAAGTGAAGGGAGCTTGAAAGCAATCGTGGAAGGTAGGATCCAGAAGGGTGATACTACCAGCGGTTCCTTCGCCTTTTGCCGGCGGTTTCTTCGGACCCTTTCTGCTCTCCTTCCTTCCTGGCCTTCCCTCGTTCGAATATAATTTGACTCTGCTGTATGAATCTTCCATCTTTCCAAATAAATGTATCAGAAGACCCTCAAACCCGTAGTGATCACATCCGGTGTTACAGGTTACATACAGGTGGCCGAAAAGAAAAGCTATCGACAATATGTGGTCAGTCTGTTCTTAGAATGCACCTTGTCCGTCGACACTGAGCACCCACCACGGCCCACACGAGGCTTCATATTGTCCCCCACGATCAACATGCCACCCGCAAAACGCGTACGCACGCCGATCTTCTGATCATGACTGATAACCTCCGCATCACGCTCATTCGTTCCGGATGTCCCAAGGGGGCGATCACGAGGATTGGGAAGGAGTTAGGGGTGGGTCTGTATATCTCAATTTCCCAAGGTCCGAGTCGCTGTATCCGGTCATTTGAACCGAGTCCATAAGCCTGGATGACAACTTCTCTTTCTGATGAATACAACTTCCCATATTCTGCTTGTTTTCTTATCACGCTTGACAGAACATCGTACATGTGGCAGGCCACAAATGCATCGGACTTTGCTTCTGCACCACCTGCCAGTGTCATCTTCAGTCTTGGGACGGTGACATTAGTCATGCCCGTTGGAATCGCTTCGTTTGTCGTTATGGAATCTCTTTCTTCGAGGACTAGCCGAGATCCGTTCGTACTTGGTTCGTACTGAGGCTAAGGGTCATTAATATTCGCAAACAAAGTCCTGAAGTCTCGAGAATTTGAGGTAGTAAGTGCTACAAAAATATTCGTACCTTGAAGGGTGGGCATAACGACTGATATAAGCGATAGAGTATCGAGATTACAACAAGACGACAAGACCACCTGTGGTAAGTAATACTACGGTATGAGAGGGGGTATGGTCATCGCGGTCATAAAACAATGTCAACGTGAAGATGACGGAACGGGAAGGTCTGTAGAAGCGGCATACATGTACAAGGTGCGATTAAAGATCGTGGAAGTGGATGCGTTGCACAAGAAACAAGGAGGTAAGGTCCATGAGTGCGTGGGCGGCCGACGGTGGATATTGCTGACAGCCATGATTGAAGCGAAAACGTCAAGGGATCCAGAGGGAATCGTGAAGATCGTTGGCGTCAAGTACGGTACGGGGCGAGCTGGGAAGCGCATATATTATCCTGGTTTTGCTGGATTACGTCGAACTCGTATCGTTTAGTGTCCGATTCACAATGGAGCCTCAAATACAATGTTCTATCTCCAACGAGATCAACGCGACGGATACCTTGGCGTTCGTTATACTCCGTCAGGCCTGGAGCTTTCCGGCAACGGCGTTTGAAGGCTCGCTGGCAAGCCTTCGAATTCACCAGATCACGATACTTGTAGAGCTCGTCAGGGGTAAGCCGCTGTTGGTAGGTCCTGTAGATCGCCCGGAAGAAGTCAATGACCTGGATTCCATCACCCTCCCAATGTTCAATTACCACGTTCCACGGTTGCAGCTCAGGTGCCGTGCATTTCATGTCAATATACCTCATTTTGGCTTGTGTGGAAAATGGCAGAGTCTTGTATTCATCAGGGAAATCCTTGTCCATCCCGCAATCCCTTGGAGACAGGAGACGGATACCACGGCCGTCTGTACCATCGGGATCCTGCGATATATCGAAAAAGACCATAGGCTTGATATTGGAACCCCGTCGGCGCTGCTTATACTCGAGGATAGGCCAACTGAGCGCAACACCTCGCAGGAGCGGAGGCTCTCGACGATCATCAGCCGGAAAACCTTTTACAGATTGAATAGGTCATACCTGTCCAACCACGTGGCTGCGAGGTGGCGTTCTGTCCGTTACGTGGCGCCACCGTTTGAGGCCGCTGGAATGCTGGCGTGGACGACGCCGCGACCAGCGTTGAGGCAGACGGTATGGCTGGGTTCGTAGAAGTAGGTACTTGTATTGGGTGTCCATTGTTGTCTAGGCCATTACTCCCGAGTACGTCAACTGCCGACATCATGATAAGTAAGGAGCTCCGGGAACAATGTTAACATATCATACTGTATCTCACCCAGCCAGCAGGGGGCTGCGGCTGTTGTTGAAGATACCGCTGTTGACACTGCTGTTCCTTTTCAAGGGGCGGAGGTCCTGCAAAGTATTGATCGGTAAACTGGACACAAGGGCGAAACCGCAACTTACGTGTCTGAAGGTCTTGTGGCGCAACAGCCCCAAACGGTGTTCGGGTATAATACTGAGACATGCCTGTGGCTATGACTAAAGTTGACTACATCATGTACAGGAACTGATAACAAACCTCCTGTGTCTGACGAGTAGCCATCTGGCATATACTTTTGGGGGCGAGGAAGAAGGTGATAAGGTCTTCTGCCTGGCCTGATTGTCGGGCGATGGAAGACACATAAGAAGAGGGAACATACCTTCATTGTCCGACAAGCCGGCATCGTTCTCAACGCCACTAGGCCGTCTAGGGTGTTTCGACGCTGGGGAAATGGTAAGTGCCAGACAAAAGAGATAACTCTTTCCAACCTTGGTAATATTGCGACTGATAGTGTTGCTGATACTGCTCTTGGGACAAATGTGGCGGAGGAGCATAGATAGAATAACCAGTAGGAGGGACCCCACGGTAGTGAGAAGGATACTGCAGATCTTGGATGGGTCCATAGTTTGAATGACTATTGCCACGAGGGGTTCGGGCAGCGACAGCTATACAGACAGCAATCATCAGCCAGACATCGACGCAACCCATTGTGGAACTAAACGACTGACACGAAATCGGTTCGTACTGCTCAGCACTTGAGGCTGGCCACAGATTGCAGGTCAGAGATCGCAGAATCGACGTAAAGCCCCCCTGCGTACTATTCTGCGGGAGCTTCTCGCTCACGGTTTGTGGTCGGTGGTGGCTTCCGCGACCTATCATGGCTGAGAAATGTGGCGATAAAGAATCAGTCCCACGAGCTTCAGGCTTATAAGGGAGAACTAAAGATAACGTGACTTACCAGGAGGGGTGATTTCATCATACCTATAGGGCCTGCCTGCAGGGTGTACTGGTGCTTGGACTTCGGGAGGAATGGCCAGCTGAGCAGGATGGGAGGCCTGATCTCGCTCGGATCGCTGCGTCATTTGAGAGTTGGGGTTGAGTCTGTTCGAGTCCTGGTCTCCCAACGGCCTCGTCGGTCGTTGAGGAGTTTCCGACACTCCCGGGGCTGAAAAAGCTTCATGATGAGAGACTGAATAGAAGTACAAATGAAGCGATCAAGCGTACGACCAAGAGGTTCAACGTGTACGATGAATCCGTTGGATCTATGGTCATTCGAAGAACCAGAACCATATCCTGAATCGCCATCAACATCGCAGGACTAAGGAAGAATAAGACAAATGTAGAGAACGATCAGAGACAAAGGATAATTACCGGCCTTTCTGGAGGGGGTGGAGCCTGTGAGCCCGACCTCTTCAGGGCTGACTTGATCGGCCTCGTCGTTCTATGTCGCGGCTCAGCAGCAGGCTGTATCCACCTATTAGGCCGCGACGGGGGCGCCATATCCGGAGAGAGTTCCAGAGGACGAAGCTTTGGTGTTGTGGGCTCACCTCTGGCCCTCGAAGCTGCCGACGACTTGTACATGGTGGGGGATGAAGCAGGGGGTATCCAGACGGTCGTTAAAGTGATAGACCGTTATAAAAGTACCCTGAATTGCCACGATGTGACGGTGTGGGGGATCTCAGATACTTGTTCCAACAGTCTGTGGGTGACTCTTGAATCACAACGCGGCGGAAGAATCCAGCTGATTGAGGCAAAACAAAGTATTCCGGAGTTGAGAGCCTTGGGAAGGCCAGCTGGGTTTCGCAAAGCTCCAGCTTGGATATCAATCGACGAGCAAAAGTCCAGGGCCTGTCGCACCACGAGGCGATCCCATCTCTTGTTAAATCCCATCACAATCCACCTCCACTGCCAGGTTCAAATTATAACTCACGTGATGTTGACGCGTGCCTCCTGTCGTGTCCTGACATGAGGAGTACCATCTGACCAAGAGCCGTTCTATTGGGAACTTGAACCGGGAAGTGTTAGACGCCCACCAAAAAGGTTAGTCTTGTCCTTTCTTGTCAGCCGCATCAAGGTGTCCTCCTTGCAATGAAAACATAGAGAGGTGCGTGGTCGCCGCGAGCGTTCGATTCCGTTTGGTCAGGAATCTATTCTCACAACCAGCATTTCTCGTAAATCCAGGTGCGTACAGAAACGCGATGTGTCGTGTGGCAAGTGTCAGTCTTCCTGGAAGAATTAGAAAGCCAGACGAAAAGTCTCGTGCGTGAGGCGGAGTCCTGTAGCCCAGAGAAAGAAATCACTACTAAAAGATGTCATTCACGTTCTCTTGTGTGGGTGCTATCTACCCATCGTTCATCGTACAACAACTTCGCTTGTTCACGCCGCGTGTTAGGACACGTCTTGACCAGGCTCAAACTTTGCATCAACGCTCTGCCTCGAGGCAGATAGCGAGGGAAAATCGCAACTCATCTAAGCAGGCACTTCTGGGGAAATTTAGATTTCAATGCTATCGATCTATTCTTCGGACATAGTTACAAAGTGTCCATCAGAATGTTGGACATGACAAGGAAGAGAAAGTCGCACCGGCCTCGAGGTGGTAGAAGAAAGATCTCGGTCCGACTGACGACAAGTACGAGTTCCGACCTTTTTGCAATTGCTCGCTTGTAGTTAGTCCACTCCTATGTTCAGGCCGAGACGACAGAATAGTGCGATTCAATACAAACACTGGATATGCGCGTGATGCAGACAGCTGCTCATTCCGTGAGCTTCGTAGAAAGATCGCCTCATTAAATTTGCATCAGGTGAGTGAAGTAGGCCTGTTGAGCGTTCATAGCAGTCGCCACCAGATGATGCTCCGACATCGTCGCGAAGGTTCCTGACGAGTGTAATTCAAGGTGGAGCTCTCAGAGTTAGGTCGTAGAGAAAGGTGTGTAAGAAATCTCTCGTTCAACTATCGACGTGGGCGTCGTCATCGTGATGCGGCCTGTCTCCATAATGGGAAATAGTGTCGGACTCTGAAAAAAGTTTTGTTTTCCCAGGGTCCAATCATCCAGAGTTCATCGTCAACGCCGACGACGAGACCATCAAAATGGTCACCCACGTACTCTTCGAATCAGCTTCAGGCTATGCCATCTTTGAGGTTAAACTCGTTGAGGATATTGGGTCCAGGTCTCCTGCTGCCCAGGAGTCGATCAAGGATCTCGCAAAATTTGGCAAAATGGTGTCGTTGCTGAGCTTCTCGCCCTTTAAAAGCGCCGCACAGGCTCTTGAAAATGCTAACGATATATCCGAAGGTGTGTATTTATTGATTGTACCCGAAATCTTACTCACGCGCTATGGGGACCTAGGAATTGTCAACGACTACTTGAAAAACCTTTTGGAGTTGAACTTGTCGAAGGCTTCGAAGAAGTCTCCAGTGGTCCTTGCTGTTTCAGACAACGTACTCGGCAACACCATCAAGACCGAACTTGGACTCATTTGCGACAACTCTGAGACTTCACAAGAACTCATTCGCGGGATCCGTCTTCATGCCTCCAAACTGTTGAAGGGCCTTCAAACAGATGACTTGCGTAAAGCTCAGCTCGGTCTGGGTCACTCTTACTCGCGGGCGAAGCTAAAATTCAACGTTAACCGTATCGACAATATGATCATCCAAGCTATTGCCCTCCTCGACCAGCTCGACAAGGACGTTAATCTCTTCGCCATGCGCATGAGAGAATGGTACGGCTACCACTTCCCTGAGCTTATCCGTCTTGTTCCCGACAACCATCAGTACGCCCGCGTGGCCCAATTCATTGGCGACAAGGATACCCTCACTGAAGAAAAGCTTCCTGACCTAGCCGCAATTGTCGACGACGATTCCACCCTCGCGCAAAACATTTTAGACGCAGCACGCGGCTCCATGGGTTCTTCCCTTTCCGAAATCGACCTTCTCAACATCAATGCCTTCGCGATGCGCGTGGTATCCCTTTCGGATTATCGCAAGTCGCTCATCTCGTACCTGTCCGAGAAGATGAACCTTGTCGCACCCAGTTTAACGGCGCTTCTCGGAGAGAGGATTGGTGCTCGTCTCATCAGTCACGCGGGCAGTCTGACGAATCTCAGCAAATACCCCGCAAGCACGGTACAGATTCTTGGTGCGGAGAAGGCTCTTTTCAGAGCGTTGAAAACGAAGGGGAATACGCCGAAGGTGTGCTTACTTTTCTCAATTCCCAGGTTTGGTACATTGAACTTGTTCAATCAGTATGGTTTACTATATCATTCCTCCTTCATTGGCCGCGCGGGACCGAAACATAAGGGCCGTATCTCTCGGTTCCTTGCGAACAAATGCTCAATAGCTTCGCGGATAGACTGTTACACTGGTATGCTTCCTCAATCAGTTCATCGTTGATTGGATCTTACTCGAATTGTTATAGATAACCCGACACCAAAGTTTGGCGAAGCGCTGCGTGCTCAGGTGGAAGAACGCTTAAACTTCTTTGAGACAGGCCAGCCTCCTTCCAAGAACGCGGATGCTATCCGGAAGGTGTTAGAGGATCTCGCGATGGACGTTGATGAAGATGAGGATGTGGACATGGACGGACCGGCCTTAACGACGCTTGAGCCAAGTCCGAAGAAGGAGAAAAAGAAGAAGAGGAAGAGCGACGACATGGACGTTGATGAGGAGCCTTCGACGAAGAAGGTCAAGCTGTCAAAAGAGGAGAAGAAGGCACTAAAGAAGGCTAAGAAGGAGAAGGCTAAGGACGAGGCTACTACTGCTGTTGCGGACGTGAGTTCATTTTCTCATTTCACTCTGACACGTTCGTGTGTATTGATATCTTCGTGCTGTTTAGGGCGAGGAGGTTCCTAAGAAAAAGAAAGAGAAGAAGGAAAAGAAGGAAAAGAAGGAGAAAAAGGCCAAGGCGTAATCTTCTCTTCAGTGCCCTTGTTTTCTTTTTGGCTTTTTCACTTGTGTATCCTATCTGTGCATTTATGTTTTCTTATCTTTTCGGTTCCACGTTCCAGCGTCGTGTGACGTCTCTCTGAGAATATCCTCCAATGACAGACCCGTCCTGTCCCACGGGTTGGCCTCGCCTTGTTTCCCTTTTTACATTCAAGACCTCTCGCGTTCGTGGTGGGGCGATTGTTAGGCTAGCCGGGTAACCCTCTCGGCTTCTGCAGTATGCTGGCAAACGCCACGCCTCAGACAGGCCGGATTGAAAGACTGATTGCGCGCTAGCTCTGCGACTGCAACGATCCTTTTTCCAAGGCGAGAGCATCAGCTATCTTTACACACATGTCCCGGTCGTGAAAAGGTCTGAACTGGTGTCCAAGAGTAACTTCCCTTGATAGTGGCGCCCTCAGTAACCCGTTCATCATCTATAAGTATACACATATGCATTTTATTCACTATCGAGATTGACGTCTTCTCCAATGGGAGTTCTAAACTTGAACGTATGCATGTCTTCCTATGTTTTTTCAGGGCAATCGAGAATTTCTGATCATCGATAAAGGAACCTTAAGCAACTTTTGGCCTCATGGACATAAATCGGGACCAGTCGTTACTTCCCACGCCTTCACCACCATCAGCAGAGGAGGCCATCTTACGTTCATTGGAGCCGTTTCATCGTACCCACAATATCTAATTACCGAAGGATAAGGAACAATCTCTGTCCGCAACGAGGAACTCGCAAGCCTGAGGATCATAGAGTGAATTTCATGTCTTTATCATATGTATTTCGCCCATTATATGTCACGGTACTGTTCCCTGCAGTCTGATGTTTTATTCGTAAGTTTTCCACTAAATTGGAAGTGTTAGGATCGTTCCATTCAGTTCCATATTGTAACCCGTTCAGATCGTCCACTTTGCATTGAAGATCGGATATCATTCAACGCCACACGCTGCGGGAGTTGTCTACTACTCTGGATTGCAACGCGATGGGTACATTCATAGGTAATTTGTGGGCTGAGCATCTCAGGTTTATAACGGAAGGTGCTTATTCGTCAAATTGGGTACCCAACTCTCGACAGAAAATCAGCTAGATAAAAAAGTTGATTGTAGGTGGCATCATCAGGCTTTCTTTTTACTAAGCAAGAGCCTAGCAAGTAGTGAGTCATACCAACCGAGGGAGTCTTTGCGCCTCGCTAAGTACTAAGTATGTGATTCAAGTCTTGGGATAATAATCTTCATGATGAGCATTTATCTGAAGAGGTGCCGGACGACAACTTACATAAATATTTACTGACCCTCTCAATTTATGTACATAAGTCTGAGGTCTTATCCCACAAAGCTCGAGCTGCATACTCATCCTGCCCTCGAACTAAGGTGCCGAAATTTGAATAAAGCAAACGTCTCTCAACTAGTGTTGAGGTGAGTATTCCGTGAAAGCTTGTCATCCCTTGTGCATGGTGAGGTGAGTATTCGAGAGATCTTCCCCGACTCTCTTACGTAAGTAACGAGAGAAGGGTTATGTCCAGCCGAATGCTCGTTGTCCGGCTCGGTACTGATTGGGGTGGACGAAAAAAATAAAATAGAAAATAAATAAATAAATTCCAAAAAAGGTAATACAGATAGGATCGTGAACGTTCACTCCCATGCTAGATGGCAAGGTTTTGCTGGTCGGTCTGAGTTTCGACCACGACAGTCATGCTTTCCACAGTCACGGCACACGTTTCTGCATAATCTTACCTCCTTTCCACCTCGACATTCTTCAAGTCCACACTTCTGACAGGTGCGTGGCTTTCTTCATCTCTTTGTTGGTGGCTCTGGAAGTCTTTTCATAGCATGCTTACGAGCGAGTCTGGATGCTAACTCCATATGTTGCTCGCTTGATGGATTCATAACTGTAGACACCGAGGCACAAGGTCCAGAAAGAGATGATGGGCCAGGGAGGTTTGAAGGCTGAGTTCGGCTAGATGAGGCCAACTCAGAGAGAGGTCAAGTCGGAGTAGATGAAGTCGGAGGGGAGGGCCATAATGATGTAGGTGAGCTCAAACATTGCTCCATTTTCAGCCCTCTTGTAACAGTGTGCAGTCTCCGCGAGGTTTCTGGCACCTGTGGTGCAGTCGATGTTCGCCGAGGGTCACGGAGCACATCTTTGAGAGGGAGACGCACGTCAGCAGTCATTGCCTTTGTCTGTTTGATGTTGGTGTTCCTCTTCCAATCTCCATTGTAATATACCTTGAGCTGTTCAGCAGAGCTGTACGGCCACATCCCAGTTTGGACCAGAAACGGGATCATTGAAACCACTATTGCCTGTCATGAATTCATGAAAGAGCTTCCGTTCATGAGAATTATGGACTGGTAGTACAGGTTTTTGTGTTCCCTGCATTGATGCCAAATAGGATTGCGGTTGCTTTGAGTGGAGAGTTGGTACATATTTTCCCATTGCTGACTGTAATTGAATAGCAATGGGAATAGGCAGTACACCCGCAACTTCATTAGTTTGTTCATATAAATTGCCATTAACCCACCCTGTCATTTGAAGGGAATCAATGAGCATGTGCTGCACCAATGTGAGCATCTCTTGAAGCTCGTTGGTGATCCAAATACTATAGTGACCAATGTAACATTTTCCTGTGCTATTGAAGGTTCCAACCTAGCAAACATAATCAGATTCATGTTCAAATTATACACAGGCCAAGCACGAAATATCCATACCAGAAGATTATGTTGTATGATGAAATCTAGTAAGCAACATTGTGTATGACAAATTGACACTCCAGAGGTTGGGAGTCGTGAACAAAGATGAGTGTGAACTCCACCCTCTGTCATATTAGTTCCATGCATGCAACAGTACAAATGCAGACCTGTCTTTTTATCAATTGCTATTGGATAATAGAGAGCAATGTCTGGTGGGTCTGAAAGATGTCCCTTCTGAATCAGAAGAAGGATGTTTTTTGCAACCGCCCAGGCAGCAGAATTAAACAACGGAAGACCAGATTTAGCATCTTTTAATGGTCCAAAGGTTTCAAAAACCTTTTTCACAAGTGCGAGAAGTTGCTCTGCTGGTGGAATGATGCGTTTACACCTGCAAAGAAGCCAATCCGGAGAGCTAAAGAGAATATTGTTCCAAGATAGTGGAGGGTTTTGAGTTTGTCCCCATGCAATGATTTGGGACTTGTCAGCTTTATCCCAGATGAAGATAGCATCACGAAGGCTGATTGCAAATTCTCGAAGCAATCCATGTCCTGCTGAGATATAAAACATGTTGAAGACATGAAATGGATCTTTGAGGACACGACTCCGGATAGATTTATTCCAGTTCTCTATGTTGACACCATCCAAGACCTACTTTCCTTCAGCCTGGCTGTTGAGGTCTGGAGTGTAATCCTCAATATTCTGGTTGAGAATGGACTCATTAGTCTGATATACATCAGCAAGTATATCGCCAAATCCAAAGCCTCCATCATTGTCAAGCTGCTCCATTAAAGGTTCACGATCTTCTGTTGTCGATGGTGTGATAAGTGTGGCAATATGTTCACAGTTACTATGTGTGATGCTAGAACTGAAGTCTGATGACTTGGATGAAGTTTCTGGCATCAAATCTGATATTGGAGAGCGGCTACGAAGATGGCAAAGGAGGCACACAATGTGAAATGGAGCTTTTCCATGACTTTCCAGGCTGCATTGTGGCGACACACCATTTGCAACCAAAGTGCCAGGAATAAGAACCTTTTGCACTTCAATGACAACTTGTGATGGAGTGATATTTATACCCATGTAGTTTGTGTTGTTTTGATGAGGAGAGATTACTCCCTCTGCCAAGATACACATATTATCATTGCTGAAGAGAAAAATAGGAGTTCCGATTGCCAGCCATTCAGAAAAAAGTTGTGGAGTTGGGTGAGTGATGAGAGAATTGTAAATGGAAAGCGAAGCATAGACATCAAGTGCAGCATAGTGAATCTGCTCCAGAGTGAGGTCAAGATTCTCCCATGCAGTGCTAGTCTGGACAGCTACATTTTTATTTAACCAACACTTGAGAACTGCTGCACAGAGGTCAGCTAAGCTTGCATGTGCTGTGGAAACAAGGAGGCGATCTTTAGCTAGTTTTGCAAGATCAAGGCCACCAACAAATGGAACATCCGAATGACAGGCTTCTTGTAGATACTTGAGATCACTTATAACGAACTGGCCAACTTTGATTATTCTAGGGTTTGCAAGGACTTGCTTCAGAACCACAGGAAGCTGATTTCCGCTAAGCATTGAGCCAATCTATACAGTATTATGTTCATCAGCATGAATACTACAAGTTTAGTATGTTCACATACCTGGAGAATGAAAATGTTGGATTCATGTGCAATTTGTAATATAGCTGTTTGACCCCGTCCCATCACATAACCGTATTGTGACACCTCCACATTCCATTCTGCATCAAGGCCGATAACAATTGGAGAGGTGCTAGAGTCATCATCTGGCAATGCTTCTAATATCATATGCATTGCATCATTGATCATAGTTGTAGATTGCTTTACGGTGATTGTGATTTCACCTGGGATGATAAGTTCTTGTAAATGAGAGTACTTCTCAACAGGGACAACATTTTTCTTGAGTGATGGAAAGCACTTTTCGAGAAACTCTTTGTCAGCCATATTGTCGGTGTAAAATAGTTCAGGCTGATCATGACCATAGTGTGCCAGAGATTCTTGCATGTGTTCCAGTGCAAGCACATACTGTGAATGTGATTTGGTTGCAACCAGGTTACATATCTGAATCTCTCCCTTCTCATTTGTCACAGTAAGAAGTG
>JAGGAW010008664.1:0-25148 GCA_017657375.1 Termitomyces sp. T27 | reverse complement strand
GTGAGTCTTCTTCGAATATCTGCTGAGAAAACTTGATCAAACTTGGTTTCTGGCTTTAGGTGGAGTATCCATAAGTCTCACCATGATCGCATGCATTGCTTGAAAGTTTTCTGTGCCATGAGGCTAATGATCGGACACATTCCATGCGGACACCATGTGCCGTTACTGTATGCATCTCTCTTCACTTCAATGCACCAGGTCAGCGTTACAGCATATTGCCCACTAAGGCTAGTCCGTCATGGGATACCATTACACGCCCAATGCTTAGCTTAAGGTTCCAAACTAGTCTTTTTTTGGTTGATGGCACGAGGTAGTTCCATCACTGGCCTCACGGCTCTCTGACAGTTTCAAGGCGATGCCGAAAACGCTCGGATACCACGTGGTTAAGCTCATTACCAGCTTGTCACATCCGTTTTGTGGACACGAGCAAGTGGGCAGGCTGGTAACGAGCCTAGCACGTGGGACCGATGTCACATGATACGATAGCCACTGTCAATCATTCTACGAACGTTTACGTTCCCATCTCTAGCTCTTTCAACAAACCTTCAATTGGTACAGGATCCGCTTTTGTGCAGTCCAACTTTCTCAAAACTGTTCAACTTCAAGTGACTTTCATTAGATATGGACTGGCTTTCTCGCCGAAAGAAGTCACCAACAAACAGGTAAGCGTTGCAAACGTTGCGGAGGATTGAAGTGACTGACACAATCCTGTGAGGCAGCCCATTTCAGATACAGTCTTCTCCCAAGTCTGCCGACAAGTGGGAGTTGAACGCAGAGTTCTTCACTACACTCTCACAATGGACACTCGACCACCCGGACTCCACCCTTGACCATGTTTTCCAGCGCGTCAACAAAGCAATCGATCAAGGGAAGGATTACATTGATTTGATACCGGATAATCCATTTCCGGCACGCAGCTTGGTCAAATCGGTCGCTCAACTCCTCCAATTGAGTGCAGTATGCTTTTCTGATCCACTCAGAGTTTCTGATCGACCTAAGCTTTGGTGTGATTAGAACATTTCGTGCACACAAAAGGAAGTTCGGGATTTTGCAATCGAGATTATCCGTTGGGTTGGTCAAATAAAAGAGTCATTTCTCAGGGCTGGGAATGGACGGTTTACTAGTATAACATGGCATAATCTTGCGGACATACGGTATGTCGTATCTCAACCCAAAATCAATGACTGACTTTGTTTTTGAAGGTCTCTCATAGACGAGATATGTGGTTGGGCAGCACAACGTCTAGTACGAGTGCCATTTTACACTTGATTATTGAGGCAGGTACTAACATTGATACACAGAGAGATGGCAGATGGAAGCCCAAGAACACAAAAATTGAGGGCGAGATTGAGGACTTTCGAGCTAGGCTAGACAATGCTCGTAAAACGTTCAATGTGCGTATACAGCACAGCGCACAAGGCCTTTCACCTTACTCAACGATTTTCAGGACCGCTCGTTAATCGTTGTATCCGGTGGCCTAGATGCTATCTTCCAATTCTTGTGGGCCATATTCTTTGGGCAATATGTGTTAATGATCGCTCTTGAGAACCTACAAAGAACACGAGATGAGCACTTCGTGAGTAATCTATGGGTTTCTCATCACACCTGAACTGACCTAGGTTTTAAAGAGACGGATTACGAAGGAACAAGAACGGCGAAACTTTCTAGAAGACAAGTTAGGACCATGTACTGTCCATGACTCTTCATATATCACGCAAAACAAGGCTCCATGCGATTCTGGCACTCGAGAGGAAATCATCGAGGACATCAAAGACTGGATCAACGACCACTCGAAGGAAACATCGAAAAATTTTCTTTGGATTGTCGGTCCCCCTGGATGTGGTAAATCAGCCATCACAGCTACAATTGTAAAGTACTGCGAGTCTCGCGAAATCCTCGGTGCTCAATATTTTATCAATCGCAACAATTATGACACAACCGATCCCAGACGATACTTCCCGACGGTTGCTCGAGATCTTTACAAACGGTCTGAATTAGTCGAGCAACATCTTCATGATGCACTCAAGGGGAGGAAATTGTCAGTTGACACGCCCGAAGAAGCTGCTAATGTATTCGTTGACACGATTGGCAAAGCTGCGCGTGACAACCCTGACAACACCATTGTCATCGTTTTTGATGGATTAGATGAGACAAGTAGGGTCCATCTGGAGAACACCGCCAGGATATTTTCGCAGCTTTTTGCACGCCTTCGTGAGTATCCTAATGCGAAGGTCATGCTTTCGAGCCGCCCAGAAGACGAGATTCTCGAGTCATTCAAGCATACGCCGGACAAAGAATACATCAAAGAGTTATTAGTCGACACAGACGATCCAAATTGTCATCGCGATATCAAGATCTTCCTGAAGCGACGTCTCACTGAGATTGCAGAAAGGCGTCGTATCCTTGGCTGGCCAGGTGATGATGATGTGGAAAAGCTGGCCAACCGAGCCTCGGGTCTGTTCATTTGGGCTGTGACAGCTTCCAACTATATCAATACGCAACTCCGCATTCGTGGCAAGGAAATACTCAGAACTGTACTCGACCAGTTCGATAGCAAGGCCATGAAAGGGATCAATACATTATATCACACCATCCTTTCCTCCTATTCAGAGGATATTGATGACGAGTGGATCTTTGAAACATTCCGCCGTCTTGTTGGTGCAATAATGGTGCTTCGGGAACCAATGAGTATTCGTGACCTCAACACGTTGTTGGGCTTACGGGAGATGCCTGACAGTGACCTCGTTGACATTCGGAACTTTGTTGAGAATCTTAGGACGTTGCTTGTGCCTGATTTAGATGATGTCACCGAAGACACGATTCCACGAGCCCACAAATCATTTTTCGACTTCATCACCAGTACTGGTAGTCACATTCCAGACCATTTCCATGTTGACATCAATGCATCCAATACTGAGATGGCTCTCCGCTGCCTTCATTGTCTCACTACTGCTTATCCCGACGTCCTTCAAACTCATTATGCATCGAAAAAGTCAGACCTGAAGGTCTTATCTGCAACAGCCCGCTATTCCCTACGTTTTGTTTTATCACACATACCTAAACAGCAGGGCAGAATATTGGGAATTCTTTCAGACCAACCCGGGGTCACGAAACTGTCTCAGTTGGACGCACTCCTCTGCCGCTCGTCCCAGCCAACCAATCATGGACCTCTTACCTTCTCTGTTCCTTCTAATCATGCTTTTGTAAGGACCTCCTTTGAGAAGTACTCTCTTGTCTGGAATTTCGAGGATGGGTCCACCACAAAGGCAATCTCAACAGACTTGAATGGACAACAATTACTCTTTTCGCCTGGCGGAACTCGCATCTTTCCATGCCGTTATAATCACAAGATTAAATGCATGGCAGAGGACTCATATGACCTCAGTAAGAGCTCAAACCCATTAACTTTGGGTGTGTCTCACCTGTGATGTGACCCTTAAGGTAGTCCCGACCACGAGCTGCGTGGAAGAAAACATTGGCTGCATTGATTTTCGAATGACGAAACCACCATCTCATCAAGTTTGCAAGAGGGAGCAGGGAAAATAGTGTTTCCTCAGAATCCACAGGGATGCACACGGCAAAGAAAGTGAGTTCCAGAATCCTCAATCCTGACTTCACATTGCCTACTCCGAGCCGCAAACTGGCGAAGGTCATTATAAAACCGGCCCTTAGCCGCTGATACTTCAGTTTCTTCTACAAACTGTACATTAGCATCTACCTTATGGAAGAACCCCCAACATTCAAGGTATTGATCTTCGTTTGAAGTGCCCTTCACGATCAAACGACCAACAAAGGACTTCGAATCGAGTCGACCGCTACGTTGTGAGAGGAAACCGAAAGTCTTTCTTAAAGATGAGGAAGAACGATGAAGACAATGTGGCTTCTCAAATGCGAATGAAGTGAGTTACAATATGGCATTTGAACAATATTCGAAGGAGTGATCAGAGGAGGTGTGTTCGGGCCATTACGTTCATTAGTACTCTTCATTCTGATCTATAGCTAAGGCTCACTTTGGTCACAGGAATTTGAGTCGAGATTCTTCTGTGCCGCTGACCGGGAAGGAAACATGTATGGTGCGTGGTCTCACATATTACAGAGACAGAGGTAAACTGAGCTTTCTGAACAGGCACTTGATAACATTACCTGGACTGCTCCAAAAGTTGTGATCTCGATGTGATTGTCCTTCCCACCACGTGAAAAGGCTCGATTATCAAATACCCTTTCTCATATTTGACTAGGACTCCTCACGCTTACCTCATATGCTGTGAAAGACTGGTACAGCCATCCGAACTTATGTTTATGCCAATTGTGTGAACGATCCTTTTTCATTGACATGTTGCTTCTCTCCCACCGACATGTTGCCAGACATCCAGAATATCCTGTCCGCCGTCACAGTGCAAACCCCACCTATGCCGCCGGCGCCCATGACAGAGACGAAGAGGCGGATACCGTGAATCAGGATACACGCAATACTTTATGCGCGAGTGAAGATTTCATCAGTTTTCATTCTCACTTAAACATTGCAACAAGATCAATTCACGTCCCTCTCATGTCTTTAACGGCAATACACTTACTTACAACCTCACGTTCATATTCCATCAGACTGCTTCACCTAATCTGCGCCCCCTCCGATCTCCATTCACCCTCACACCCTTCGCCCGGATTCCTATTTGGTCACCTTATTCTGATCTCTGGAGGCATCTTACGCTTTCAATCTCAACGCGCCCTGGGGAAATTCTTCACCTGGGAGATCAGCCTGAAGCCGGACCACAAACTCTGTACTACAGGTCCATATTCCTTCGTCCGACATCCATCCTACCTCGGTCTCTGGGCTGTGATGTTTGGGGTTGGTATCATCCATTCGTCCAGTGGGACAGTGTTGAGCGACTGTATCCAACCAAGCTACCCCACGATAGCGAAAACGTTTCTTGTGTGGAGCTACCTATTTACGCTGGTGTTGGTTGTATGGATGTCGTACCGGGCAAAGTGGGAGGACGCGTTAATGGCAAGGGAGTCTGGCGATGTATGGAGAAAGTGGCGGAAGATGACGTGTTATCGTGTTGTTCCGTACATTAATTAGATCGGTCAGATACTTTGCCTTAAGCTTCTTTCTGCAATTCATTTCTCTTCAGTCGATATCAGCGAACCCTACTGCGATGTATGTATATCTTCCTGTTGATATGTTTCACATACTTTTTAGCTTAATACTTGGACCATTCTGAATTCAGTGTATCAAGTAAATTACAGATTACACCCAGATAACAAAGAATCTAACACAATGATCGAATGATAAGTGCTATAGCAAGGTCACAGATACGACGAAAGTCAAGCGGCCGTTATCACTCTCGCGGCTCCATGACTGTAAGTTTAGCGCCTTCATCGATAAGGCCTGCAATGATCTGGAAAAGATCAATCTCTTTCCAGTCGCAGTCAGGATTGGAAGGGATGTCGATGACTTCGCGACTGAGGGTGATCGGCTCCAACATTTCACGACCCTCCCTGAGAGCGGTGACTGTAGTGTACGGAACCCAACCTGTCAACAACACTAATTTCTTGTAGGTGGAGGTGGGATACATGACGTGAGCCTAGAAAAGGAAAAAAAAAAGACCAGGGTAGATATAATGCTCAAAATTGAAGGGACTTGATATACCTTGTAGATTCCATCTGGTCCACCAGACCACTCCTTTTGATTCCCAGCCAGTGCAATAAGAGCAGCAACATCGAAACCATCCGTGGAAACTTCATCCTGCGGGATGTGCTCCAAATCTGGAATCAGCTGACAACGCTCTTCGTAGCGCGCGAGACTATCAGTAAGATGAAATATAGGTATTCCATTGACAGTGCAGCCTAGATGGAATGGAATACTGAAGCGTTCACCATTAACCACGAGCTTGTGAGAACCACTATTGTTGACATAAATTTGCCTGTCACTACCAACGCATCGCATGGCAGACTCGATCAGGTCGAATATCTTCGAAAATATGTCGCTTTCGCAGTGCGTCTGACAATTCATAATCTGGAGCTTCTGTAAAATGCGTTCCGTTGGTCGACGGTCAGCGAAAGCTGGAACACGTCCTCTTGGGGAGACATAAGAGGCAGGTGCGGGGGCTACAAGGGTTTCAACGTCGTCTGGTGACCATAGAGCTGGGTCGGACTCTTCCAACGAGCGTTTAGAGAGGGGATTGTTGACGAGATGCATGGGAACAGACAAGCAGAGTGTACATCAGAAATTTCTACTTTTCTACCATTTTTGAACTATTGATGACTAAGCAGAGCCTCATGCCTTGATCCGGGTTGTCTTCACGCTTCGCACTTCAGTCCTTCCGTACTCCGAGTCAATTCTTGTTCAGTTCCTGTTATTTGACAGCACATTTCATAACGATAGACCCCTTCGATTTCTTCTTGTTTACTTGTTTGGTTGATGGCATCCGCGATGCCGGGCTTCCCGAGATGTGTCACATTGGCGGAAGTTGAAAGAAAGTCACCCGTGGCTGCCATGGTATGATCGGCAATGTCGGCGTGGAGGATGTAATCAAACCAAACAGGTAAACAAGAGGAAGTCGAAGGGGTCTATCGTTATGAAACGTGCTGGAATACATCGTTTCAAAAACGTCCATCAAAACACAGCCCTTTTCTTGTTGATATTCAATAAACGACTTCCGGTTTTGGGTATCACCGATATACATCCTTTGTTCAGCCTGAGTTTTCCTTGTTTTACCCTTGTTCCTGGTATGTGGCAGTCGATCCTATAGTTATTGGGGATTTCAATTGATGCATAGAACAAACAAGCCTTGTGCCTTTGAAAAGCCAATTGTTATAGGAATCGAGACAACAACCAAAGAACAACCCATTTTGGGCAGCGTAGCCTTCCGACTTGGCTTGGTCACCTAAAGTTATTCTTCTCAATTGGCTTAGGTTTCAATGATTGCCTTACAGGGACAACCACTTAATAGCTCTTGTAAAACTTGTTCTTCGTAGTTCAGTGGCTTTGATGCTGTACGGAGCAAGAATGAAACTCGTCGTGATGTGGCACGCCATATAAATACCCTTCAAAGGTTGTACCGACATTCAATTTAGCTTACCACCCTCGCTGTGTTTCCTGACTTTTATCGGTATTACGGCTATTGATCCCGCTTTACTTGTACGGCATGCCATCAACTAAGACTACTACTGGCATCATGCCTTTCCTAACAACCACTCAGTCATCAGGCCGAGGCCGCAGATCTAATCAACAGGAAACCTATCCATCAACAGACCAGCTATTCGAGAACTTCTTGACGGAGTTTAACCACATTTCTCCCATAAACTATGGCAACAAGTCAGGCAGTCTGTGGGAAGGCAACCACCTCCTTCAATTGGGTGTCATCATCGAACTGAGCTCGTTTTGGGACTCTCGACCAAGTGGTATGCACGAGGCTGAAAGGTTCATGTCAGAAACCCCTGGACTCTCAGTGCTCCTGAAGGCGCTTGACGCAAAGGAACTTCAGCTTCCAGATGCGGAGATTCTCAAGAGACTTAAACAAAAAGGAGCAAGTGAATCAGTGGGTGTATACTGTGGCCTTGCGAGCATTCTGAGAAAACCTGTCCCAAAGTCAACGCACATGGAGGATTTCAAGCGTTGGGCTGACAAACTTCGAAACAAGAAAGTCAGCTATGCAGAGAGTTCTGCGGAAGCAACAGACCCTGCAGACCCCGACTTTGAAGATGACAACTTTGACGACATAGAGGAAGAAGCAGCTCACATCATCGATGAAGCTGAGGCAAACGATACCGCTATTGCCTTCATAAGAATGATTCTTATGGCTGTACAAGAAAGTCAAGATACCACTAATGGAAAGCCATTCCCTGCGGTCAAACGTTCTCCAGGGAAATATTACAAGATACCAACAACCTTAGGAACCTATACCTGTTGGACGGATGGCAGTATTGTTGTCAAGGCATTCTCCAGACCTACGATCTGGCCTCTCAAAGTCGTTGCTATCGCCGAAATCGAACTCAAGCGTCATGAAGGGATATACATTTTACCACAGCATATATCTCAGCTCAATGCCCAGATGTACCGAATTGCACTTGCATATAAGCAATCAAATGCTGCCAAGAATTATAAGGACATCCCCGAGCAGGACAGGACCGTATATTTGTTATGCATGAACGGGAAGCACTTTAGAGCATGCTGGGTCACCTACAAAGCAGAATGGCTCCGTTCCCTTTTCGGTCCATTCTCCAAGCTTGGAGTTACAGCGCCTACAGAGAAAAAGACAAGGCTCGACTTTCAACAATTCCATGTCACTAAAGCATATCCTCTGGACACAGTGGAGGGCCGGGAGGAGGTAGCATATATCCTCCTCTACATTGCCTTCTGCGTTGTCAGAATCAACTACAAGTATGATGAAGTTGCACATCACACCAAATGATTGTATGTATTTCGACGTTTTACACGTAGCATGTCCAATGTCATCTTGTGTTGATGTAGTATGGTAGAAATGTATCCATTACAATTACAAAGCATGTTCCTCAGAAAAAACTAGAACACCTGAGATAAGCAAGGGCATTAACGAAATAAGTAGTCATTGGCATAGAAGATTAATGCGACAAAAAATTGGCACCTGGGATACATGCTTCCTAAATTTGTATACTCCTAATACGAGGCCAACATAAAGTATAATACCATTTCTTCCTTACGGCATTTTTGGCCTAGAGAGAAAAAGACATGTGAGTTTCGAAACACGGGACCAACATTAGACAAGGCACTGCTATCTGCTCCTTCACGGACAGATTGAAGACTCAAAAAATGGTTGGAGATAGACCTCAATATTGCCACAAGCTGAGTTAATAAGGTGGTCACGATTTTTCTGATCTTGTGCTCTCAGGTACACTGTACAAGGCATGCGCCAGTGATTTTTCAGTTTGACGCCTGAGTGGATATCGGATGCTATTGTGGGCAGTTTCCGTTAGAAATATGGAAGCATACCATATGAGCTCAGCCTATGATTCATTGATGGATCAGGTAAGTGGTTGCCCGGGATTGTTTCAGGCATTAGATCACCTCATCTCTGTGTTCCAGGACTAACTGAAAGGCAGGAATGACAGGTTCATTGGCTACCAACGATCAAATGATAAGTGCTGTAGCAAGATGACAGATACAACAAAGATCGAGCAGTCATTATTACTCTTGTGGCTCTATGGCTATAAGTTTGGCGCCTTCATCGATAAGGCCTGCAATGATCTGGAAAAAATCAATCTCTTTCCAGTCGCAGTCAGGATTGGAAGGGATGTCGATGACTTCGCGACTGAGGGTGATGGGCTCCAACATTTCACGACCTTCTCTGAGAGCGGTGACTGTAGTGTACGGAACCCAACCTGTCAACAACACTAATTTCTTGTAGGTGGAGGTGGGATACATGACGTGAGCCTAAAGAAAAGGACAACTAGCATCAATATTGCACTCGAGATCAAAGATAAGGGGCATAACATACCTTGTAGATTCCATCTGGTCCAGCAGACCATTCCTTTCGATTCCAAGCCTGTGCAATAAGAGCAGCAACATCGAAACCATCCGTGGAATCTTCATCCTGCGGGATATGCTCCAAATCTGGAATCAGCTGACAACGCTCCTCGTAGCGCGCGAAACTGTTGGTGAGATGAAATATAGGTATTCCTTTGACACTGCAGCCTAGACTGAATGGAATACTGAAGCGTTTGCCATTGACCACGAGCTCGTCAGAACCACTATTCCTGATAGAAAGTTGCCTGTCACTACCGACGCATCGCATAATACACTCGATCAGGTCAAATATCTTCGAAAATATGTCATCTTCAGAGTGCGTCTGACAATTCATAATCTGGAGCTTCTGCAGAATGCGTTCCGTTGGCCGACGGTCAGTGAAAGCTGGAACACGTCCTCTTGGGGAGACATAAGAGGCAGGTGCAAGGACTACAAGGGTTTCAACGTCGTTCGGTAACCATAGAGCTGGGTCAGACTCTTCCAACGAGCGTTTATAGAGGGGATTGTTAACAAGATGCATGGATATAAAGGGGGCAGGCCTCAGCCGAAATCAAGATCAAGTTATGTGCAGGAAATTATTTCCGCAAAGTGAAATGGAGAGGGCTGACTAAGCAATATTTTACCAGATCCCCGGCCCGAACGCCGTCAACTCAAAATGTTGACCTTATGCCTTGTTTATGGCCAACAACAAGCTTCCGTCAATGGTAAGTATCAAATGTCCAGCCCATAATTACCGTGAGAGTAATCTAATGCGGCATAGGAACTCGAAGAATCACGTCGACTAGGAACTCTTTGTTGCACATAAACGACATGGATGGGTAGTCTGGAGTTGATGCTGACCATAGAGGCCTGAGGGCCTAGCTGGTGTGCTTATCAGCTGAAAGGTATCAACAAGGTACGCAAATCCTTGTTTCCCATTCAATTCTGACTTTTCTGACACCCATAAGTATCTCAGACATCCACCATGTTCGCCCGTTCCTCCCCGTCCAAATCTACTCCTCCTCTATTACGTGCTACCGCCAACCGCATTACCCTGTTCACTTTGGTTCCCATACGCATCACGCACGTTTGACCCGGCCAGAACCGTAACATCTGCTTTTCTTATGCTTCTGCCCCTCTATTCATTCCGACTTCTCTCCACTTTGGTCTCCATTTAGAGCTGTACAGGCCAGAATGGATGCAATGACTTATAGTCAAGTATGTACATCATGCAGGCGAAGTAGTCGACTTTTTCTCGAGGACCAAGGAAGCAGGTTGAACACTCCGCCTCTAGCGATGAACGTAGGGGGCGTGGGCGTGGAGACGGAGAAAGGGTACTTGAATTATAATGGTACGTTGATAAGTATAATAGCATGATTGCACGGATCCATCGCATGAGCAAGAAAATGGGATCGCGAATCAAGAAGTCTCTTCATGAGAGTATCTCTTCCAGGGAAAAGGGTTCGTCCACGTTCTTTTACTCAACAAGTAGACTGACGTGGGGCCCAAAAAGCATAGTTGATCATCATCGCATTGGCTATCGCCAGGAAAAATACAGGCTGATCTCATATGAAGCTTTCGGCAGCACGGAAGAAAGGATCGGTTCTCTGGCGAGGCGGCTCATCCTCTTTTCGTATTTTCCTCTTCGTCGTGCCAGCTTCTAAGGGCACCCCCGATCTTATGTATGTATATGCATACATATTGTACTTCTTTATATCTTTCTTTATATGTATTCTGACTGATTTAATGAGTACAAGTCCTGGAATGGTCAATCCTCGTCTTACTATTGAGGGCCTGACTACCGCGATATGATGCGGATGTCAGGAACACATCTTATCGCCCACAAACGTGGCACGACAACATAGGCAGCCATTGGCGCCACATGTCCAGCTCCATCATCGATACCGTAAATCGGTTCTAACAATCTGCTGTCGACGAAGTCAAGCGTGAATACTGTGTCAGGAGTAAGACGTGGACGGCTCAATCTTCATTCATTCCCGTCTGCATATATCTATCTATCCGCCATCTTCACATCATCTTCTGGATCTCCTCGATACGAATCTACCCGAAGTCCTCAAGCCCTTTCCGTCAAGTCATAGGTCAGATAGATAACCTTCCTACCCGTTTCAGACATATCATTGACGCGCTCAACTTTGTCGTCGTTTGGAAGCTCACATTCTCCAGGTGTAACCTCATCCTCAGTTCAACTCACTCGTTAAGCATAATTTGCGAATCTCACTCCACACCTTGATCGTGGATAAGTCAAGGTACCAGTTCATGTTGGCATTTGGGGGATGTTGGCTGACACGAAGAATGTTGCGCTTCTTATGGGAAGACGGGGATGTTGAAGATAAGGCATCCATGGCTGGCAGGTATTTTCGTCAGCAAAGAGTGTAATGATACGTTTCCTTATGTCGCTGACGAGAATTGGCAAGATTGGCCGGCCACTATAGACACCTTCCAAGTGTATGGGCTGGAATTGACGAATTCGATGCGCAATGCGGATTAAGTTTGTTCATTAGCAGCTTGTTGCTGCTTGAAAAAGAATGGACATTGCGAAGGTGGATGCATTTTAGAGGGATAGTACCCCTCCTACAGTCCCTGGGTCCCCTGGGGTAGGCGTAACATGTTTGTGAGGACCATCGCAATGGTGTTGGACAATTGTTTCTACATCCACTTGTCTTATCGTCATGTATCACTAGTGATAAATAATCCAAAGTAGTGTTGCGTTCTCCGACTTCTTATCTTCTTATTGACTTATTCAGGAGAGCGGAAAATTCTTCAGTGTCCTCACCATGACCATGCTCAACTTAATGGGTTCATGCACATAGAATAAGAGGTCACTGGAGTCTACTGTGAATGCACGCTAGGCATGAGGAAAGATTGTGGGCAGAACTAGACACAATGTATTCAGAATTTATTTTTCAGTTGTTCACCACAAGACAAGACGCACACACTCACATGCGTTACCTCTGATGAACTAGTCTCATGTCACAAGAAGTCCGAGATGGAAATCATACAGTAGGCACCGGAATTCCTATCTTAAAAGTTATCATCCTTGGCCTAATGGCCTAAGGTGTATGATCTGCAGTGATCTGCTACATCAAGGCATTAGTTCCACATGAACACCTCTACCCCGATATTGCAAATCCTTGTTGACGACTGCCCTATATGATTGGGCAGCAGGTTGGTAGCGGTGCCCCTGCCCGTGTTAAGGATCTCTGAAAATTTGACTTTTGGAATGTGATGGATGACAGAAAACGATGATGATGTGGGAAACCCTAAGTTGATTTTCAAGACTCAGAGCTAGGAGCATGAGTTTCAGACAAGGATAAGTGGTCAAAAAGTTCGCACTATGCCGGTGATGCGGTATGCGTTGATGCGTTGATGTGTGATGGGTTTCCTATTTTTGGGAGTTGATATACCTTGGTTATCGATGATCTTGGGAGTGCTCTTCGAAATCCATTCTCCATTGAGAAGGCTTGCTCCCATACTGTGCGTTGAAACCGTCTTCGCTTTTCCCATCGCTTTGTGGAACTCTATCGGCTTTTCAAAGTCCCATCATGTGCACTAAAATTTTTGTATTCAAGAGCAGCTGAGGTGGACACCAGGTATCCGAGTCGCTACCACTACAACATACTCCTCCCTGGAAGCTAGTCTGTCAAGGGACCGGCCATTGGATGCCCAATAGTCCAACGGTCTACGCCATGTTTCTTTGATTGATGGGATATCTCGATTAAGTCTTATATATCAATGGCCTCTGTCAGTTTCAAGGAGACGTCGAACATTCTCAGAGACTCTCAGACTGATGGCCCACCAACCTTCGTTGCGTAAAAACCGCTATCAGACATACAACGTCAATACTCCCCTCCCTCATTCCCTGTACAATTGGTGCAGGATCCGCTCTCTGATATACTATGGGTTTATTTTATCGCCAAAAGAAGCCATCAACAAGCAGGTTAATCTTTACAAATACTACGACAGATCGAAGTGGCTGACACCCCTGCAATCCAGCCCCTTCCGGACTGGGTTATCTCCTAACTCGGTAGAGAAATGGGAGCTCAATGCCACATTCTTCACTTCTCTCTCACAATGGACGCTCGACTACCCAGACTCCACCCTTGACCGCATTCTCCAACGTATCAGTGAAGCAATCAATCATGAGAAAGATTACATCGACTTGATACCGGACAGTCCATTTCCTGCCCGCAGCTTAGTCTTATCTGTAGCTCAACTCATTCAACTGAGCGCAGTAAGTTTTCTCTATCTGTCCGTATCTTTCTGTCATCTCCTCAACGTCGTCATGATCAGAAAATATCCTGCGCTCAAAACGAAGTTCGGAATTTCGCCCTCAAAATCATCCAGTGGGTCAATCGAGTGAAGGAGTCTTTTATTGAGGCAGGGAATGGTCGTTTCACAGAGAGGACATGGGACAATCTTGCCAGCATGCGGTATGTAATAGTTTCTACCGAATGCAGTAGTTGACATTGTTTTAACAGTATTCTCATTGATGAAATATGCGACTGGGCTGCCGAGCGATTGGTAGACGACCCATCCTTCTTCTTTCCGCGAGGCTAATCTTGTGGTACAGAGAGACAGACGGTGGAGCGTTTCAAATGCCAAGATTGAAGGTGAAATTCGCGACTTTCAATCACGCTTGAATGAAATTGAGAAATTATTTGATGTGTGTATCTATATCCATATGGAGCGTGAGTGCGTTTGCCTGACCCGGTGGTTTCCAGGTTCAATCGTTGATCGTTATATCCGGTGGACTAGATGCTATTCTTAAATTCGTGTCAGCAATATTCATTAGTCAGTACGTCTTGATGAACGCCCTCCAACACATCCACAAAACACAAGAAGAGCATTTTGTATGTAATTTGTCCTTCTTTGCAGTCTCTTGATCTTAATTACTCAATGGCAGAAACACATCTTGGAAGAGCAAGAACGTCAAAAGTTTTTAGATGAAAATCTACGCCCTTATACCGTTCGGGATCCTACATACACTGCACAGAAGAAACAACCATGTGATCCCGATACTCGGCTGGAAATCCTTGACAAAATTCAAGCTTGGATCCATGACCATTCAAAGGCCAGCTCGAAGAACTTTCTTTGGCTAGTCGGTCCCCCGGGATGCGGTAAATCAGCCATTACCGCTTCAATCGTAAAGTATTGTCAGTCCCATGGGATCCTCGGTGCTCAGTTTTTTATCAACCGCAATAACCATAGCACGACAAATCCTAACGCTTATTTTCCAACTGTTGCTCGGGAACTTGCCACGCGTTCTGACCCGGTTGAACGGCATCTTTATGACACACTCAAGGGCCAGATACACTCAGTCAACACACCTCAAGAAGCGGCAAAATTATTTGTTGATATCGTTGGCAAAGCGGCGGGCAGCCGCCCAGACTCTCCTCTCGTGATTCTATTCGACGGTCTTGACGAGACCAGAAAGGACAGTCTAGAGGACACTGCAACGATATTTTCGCAGCTTTTCGCCAGTCTTCGCAAGTATCCTAATGCGAAGATCTTGATTTCGAGCCGCCCAGAAGATCAGATTCTCAAATCATTTAAGCATACCCCAGATAAAGCATACACCGCAGAATTGCTGATCAACACGGATGATCCCAATTGCCATCGCGATGTCAAGGCCTTCCTGAAGCGACGTCTCACTGATATTGGAACCAGGCATGGCCTCTCTTCCAATGGCTGGCCGGGGGACAATGATGTGGAAAAGCTGGCTGATCGAGCCTCAGGTCTGTTCATTTGGGCTGTAACAGCTTCAAACTATATCGATGCACGACTCCGCATTCGTGGCAAGGAAATACTCAAGACTGTACTCGACCAGTTCGATAACAAGGCCATGAGAGAGATTAATACGTTATATCGCACCATCATTAATTCCGCATATCCAGAGGATATTAATGATGAGTGGATCTCTGAAACATTCCGCCGTCTCGTTGGCACGATAATGGTTCTTCGGGAGCCAATGAGAATTCGTGACCTTGGTGCGTTGTTGGACTTACGGGAGATACCCGATAGCGACCACGTTGACATCAGGAACTTTGTTGAGAACCTTCGGACGTTGCTTGTGGCCGATCTGGATGATGTCACTGAAGATACCGTTCCACGAGCGCATAAATCATTTTTTGACTTCATCACTGGCAGTTATATTCAGGACTGTTTCCGTGTCGACATCGAGGCGTCTAATGCCGAGATGGCCCTCCGCTGTCTTCATCAACTCACGAATGCTTATCATGATGTCCTCCACACTCACTATGCATCAAAAGAGTCAAATCTGAGTGCCTTGTCCATTCCTATTCGCTATTCGCTGCGTTTTGCTTTGTCGCACATCCCAGAATGGCAGAGAACAACATTGGGAATTCTTTCAGACCATCCTGGGATTATGGATGCATCTCAGCTGGATTTGCTCCTCCACTGTTCATCCCACCCGAATCAGGCTGGACCCCTCATCTTCTCTGCTCCATCCAATCATGCTTTTGTGAGGACCTCTTTTGATAATCACTCTCTGATCTGGAATCCTGAGGATGGTTCTGCCACAAAGGCAATACCATTATCGGACCGCCGATGGATACTATTTTCACCGGGTGGAACCCGCATCTTTAAATGGTGGGGTGACAAGTTTCAATGCGTACCAGAGGATTCATATGACCTCAGTAAGGGTGTATTAATTCCCGAAGCTCCGATGAAAGACAAATATGTGACTCGCGATTTCTCGTTTGATGGGACCAAGATGGCTTATGCAACTGGCCATGAAACAATTCTCCTCTATAGTACTGCTCCGGATACTTCCCCATCTAAGCTTCCTAATCGTCACCAAACAGATATTAGACTTCTTCGCATATCACAAAACTGCTCTTACATCGCCTCAGCATCAGAGAAGGACTCAGTTATACATATCTGGGACACCAGCAATGACCGCTACATCAACCAGCCCGGCTCAATGCGACACAAATCCTTGATAGAGTGTATGGCTTTCTCACCTGACGAGTCATTGTTCATCTCATGCGACGAACAACATGCTTATGTCTGGGAAATCCCAGGATGTATTCAAAAACGCCATTCATTCGCATTTCATCCTGGAGGCCGCATGTCAGTTGCGTTCTCACCGGACTTCCAAGCTGTCCTTGCAGGTTCCAAAGAAGGCTACATTTTCTTGTGGAACCCTCATACGGGCAAGCAGATTGGTGAGCCATGGAAGGTCCCAAACATAGAAAGTGATGACAGGGCCAGAGTGGGCTATGTAGCCTTTAGATCATGTGGAAATATCGCATTCGCATGTTGTGGTCGATCTGGGTATGTGTGGAATGTACATCAGGCAACTCTGATTACAGTTATTCCCTATGCCAACACAGGAGTATTCACACCGGATGGGTCGCAACTTTTGTATGCTGGCTGGAGCACATTCGGCATCTGCAACCTTGCTCCTTTGTTACTCAACTTGAAGAACACATTTAGACCAGAATGGACTACGCTTTCGCCGAGAGGGAATCTTGTTGTATCAGTCGCCAGGGATAAAATCCTCTGCTGGAGGCTTGACCAGGTCAAGGTGGTCGGGAATCCACTCAAGAGCGGTCCCGCCTCTGTCAATGCTGTGACCTTCTCCACCGACGAATCCCGCATAGCTGGTGTTGCTGAAGATGGGACCGTGTATCTATGGGACAGTACAACTCGGGAGCTCCTTTCCTCCCTGCCTGACTCCGTTAATGGAGTGTCTTCACTCTCGTTCACACCCGATGGTGCCTACATTGTTGCTAAGCTCATGGATGATCAGTCAGTTGTATTGTCAGTTGTGGACAACATCCTGAGACCTTCACATGAAGATGAAGCAACATGCGTTCTGCAGAAAGTAGCGGTAGCTCCCAGGTCGACCTTCTTTGACCTCGACAAGCCCCCATTGACATTTGGTACTGACCCCGCTGCTCCGAATCGACGACTTAAGGATGTGCACTGGTACCCGAGCAGATCTGACTCTGTGGCGTGGGCATATATCAACAATCACATTGTCCGAGCTGGAAAGGATGGTAGTTTCGTTGTTGTTCCTGTCGGTCATAGGCCTTTCATCAACTGATAACATCTCCTGGGTGGTTTTCTTACTAACTTGTTACAATGTACCCAGGGCCGCTTCACAAGCAGCAAGCTTACCACTCCTGTACATATGTATCATTTTCTTATCAATCTTCAATTGTTTTTGCAGTTGTTTTGCCTAGTACCTTGCTCTCTACTAGTTGTTCCATCATGAAAGAACATATAATCCATACACTGCTGGTCTAATTGAAGTTTGCAGAGGCAAGGCACAGAGGACAGTCACATGTTTGGACAGCATCACTTTATGTTTTCACATATACTTCTCCTGTACAAGCTTTTTCCTCGTTAATTCAAGTTGTCCACAAAGTCGATTGATTGTGTACATGCCTTGTGCTACCTCGAGCTTAGGTTCCAGTTGAGGGGAAACAGTATGTCCCAACTTGTCCAGAGAGTTAAAAATCCTATCTAAGTCAATAGGATTATACGATCACCACCTATCCAGATTCAAATGGACACTACTCTGCATAGCGGGGTTGTTACTTTGCACAGACCCACTGCCTTTGAGACTTGCTCGTCTGTCACAGAAGATGGACTCACATCTTGAAAGCAAGATGCTGGAGTTTGTTGTCCCCTTGCCCGAGTCAATGTGACTGCCCTGCCCATTGAAGAGACGAGTGTATGCATAATGTACGTTCAATTCGAGCGCGTACGGGATCTTGAACCAGAATCACTTCACGAAATATGACGGATGATATGATGCGAAGGTCCATGCTCAGGCAGCCACAGCCAGTACCAAGACAACAATTTACTTCTTTCACGAGTACTGAGTCTGCTTTGGTCCCCTGTGAAGATCTTCCTTCGGAGACACAAAGTAGTGAATAAAAGGCAGGGATTACAAGTTCACACAGATGACAAGAATCTGGCTATACAATGATCGAATGATAAGTGGTGTAGCAAGGTCACTGATACGACAAAAGTCAAGCGGCCATCATCACTCTCGTGGACCCATGGCTGTAAGTTTAGCGCCTTCATCAATAAGGCCCGCAATGATCTGGAAGAGATCAATCTCTTTCCAGTCACAGTCAGGATTGGAAGGGATGTCGATGACTTCGCGACTGAGGATGATGGGCTCCAGCATTTCATGACCTTTCCCGAGAGCAGTGACCGTAGTGTACGGAACCCAACCTGTCAACAACACCAATTTCTTGTAGGTGGAGGTGGGATATATGACGTGAGACTAGAGAAGAAAAAAAGGGTCAATATCATACTCGGAATTGAAGTGGCTCAATATACCTTGTAGATTCCATCTGGTCCACCAGACCTCTCCTTTTGATCCCCAACCTGTAGGATAAGAGCAGCAACATCAAAAGCATCCGTGGATACTTCATCCTGCGGGATGTGCTCCAAATCCGGAATGAGTTGAACACGTTCTTTGTAGCGCGCGAAACTGTTGGTAAGATGAAATATAGGCAATCCATTGACACTGCAGCCTAGACAGAACGGAATACTGAAGCGTTCGCCGTTGACCACGAGTTTGTGAGAGCCACTATTGCTGACAGAAATCTGCCTGTCAGCGCCGACACGGCGCATGGCATACTCAATCAGGTCGTATATCTTCAAGAATATGTCACGTTCAGTGTGCGTATGACAATTCATAATCTGGAGCTTTTGCATAACGCGCTCTACTGGCCGACGGTCGAGAAAACGGGAACGTGTCCTCTTGGGGAGCGATGAGAAGCAGGTCCAGGAGCTACAAGGGCTTCAACATCGTCCAGTGTCCATAGAGCTGGGTCGGACTCTTCCAACGGGCGTTTATAGAGTGGATTATTGATAAGACGCATGCGTACAAAGGAAGCTCAAGTCGACAGGCACCTCAAGTGTTCAAGCTTCGAAGTTCGCAAGCCCAAGTTGAGTCTGTTGTGCAGGAAATGTTTGGGAAATTTTCCATTGATTTTGGACCCAATGATGACTAAGCAAGACCTTTGGCCCGATTGACTCCTCAACGACACCCTTATGGCCCATCAACAAGCTTCAACAGCAAGTCTCAACTTATTCATGAGATCATGGTCAATGTGAAGACGATCATTTACAGGTGTGACTTCTCACAGTAGTTGCCCCCCGTGGAGGGCATGGCTGGCGCTTTTGGTAGGTGACTAGAGACTGAAAAAGGTACGCAAATCCTTGTTTCCCTCTGAATACTGACCTTTTGACATACAATCAGCCATCCGCCACATCCGCACGTTCCTCCCCCTCATCGTAAACTACTCTGATTCGGATGCCCATATTTCCCTCCGATGGTCCCCTGTTACGCGCCTCCCGCCAACCGCATTAGCAGCTTCATGCTCCATACGCATCGCCTATCATTTGCTTTATTGTTTATGTTCTTCCGTTCATCTGACATCTTTTCGAGCTCAAGTTGGTGTAGAGGCTAGAACGACTGCCACAACTTACAACCAATTACAAGTACCTCGTGCAGGAGAAGTAGTCGGGACCAGCGAGGTTGAGAAGGTCGAATACTCCACCTCTACCCACGACGCTGATCATGTATGGGTATGGGTATGAAATGAAGAGGGATGCGCGAATAATGGACGGGTATAATAGTGCGTGGATATTCTTTTCTATCTTCGTACTTTGATGTTGATAAGCACAATAGTATAATCTTACCAATTGATCATCGCACAAGCAGAAAAATGAGATTGAGAATGAAGACGTTTTCCCGCAGGGGATATCTTTGTACTGTATATCTCGACTTCGAATTCAATCTTCGTGCATTCCCTCCGCATATAGCCAGCTATCCACCATCTTAACATCCTCTTCTAGATCTCCCTGGTTCTAACCCACCCCAAAGTGCTCAAGCTTCCCTACGACCTCACCCTTTTTTTCATGCCCTAGGCTGGATGCATTGCCTTCCTCGCTAAGAAAACACCAACAACGCGCTTGACCTTGTTGAGAACCTCACATTGTACGGATGCAAATCCATTCTTAGTTCATCTGATTTGATGCGCATAACTTCCGAATCTCGCCCCACACCTCGAGTGCGGACGCGTCGAGATACCGGTTCACGCTGACGCCATTTGTGTGGATGCAGACTGATGCTTACTTCAGAGCGATGCTCACATATGGGATTCGAGACTGACAGACGTTATGTCGAAGTCAGTTTAGTATAAATGACTCGGACGTGATTTGTTTAAAAGACTGAGACCGCTCGCGATGGCTTTATTGATATGTCAGATTCAACACGCGATGCGGGATGGAATTACAACGGGGTTGCAGTGCGATCATGGGAAGCTTGTTGCTGTCCGAGATAGTATGGAACTTACGGAGAGGAGAGCACTCCCTGAGGCGTTAAGGATGTCCAAAATATTGAAAGTGCTTGAATGCGTGTTCCTGCAGCTGTTGGTGAGCAATTCAGACACAAGGGATCTCTGAAAGGTTGACTTTTGGGATCAGACGAGATACATGATAGACTCGGATACAGGAAGCTTGCGAAGCCTTCAGTGGATTTGATGAGCTAGAACTCAAGTCGCAGGCAAGGATCAGTGCAATGGCTCGCACAAAGACTAGTGACGCGTTGATGCGTGACACTGACAAAGGAGGTGATGGCTCATGTCATGAGTATATTTTTGGGAGCTGTGTTGCACGAAGTTCTCCGGCGAGAAAGCTTGCTGCTAAGTATACGGTATGCTCAAACTATCTTTTTTCGCTTTTTCTCTAACTCTATCAGCTTTCAAAATCCTGCGTACATCAAAAATCAAGCTTACAGGTCTATGTCAGGTTAGTGGCATTTGAAGTTTTTTTGATGGTCTTTGGCATGACGATCTATTATGACAATCTGTCGGTTTCAAGGAGACACTGGCTCGGGAAATGATGGCACACAAACCCCCCCTCTCGCAGAAGAAACACTATCAACCATCATAAAACGTCCACATTCCTCTCCTTAACTCTCTGTACAAGTCTTGAATTGGTGCAGGATCCACCCTTGTGCCGTTAATTGACTCTACTAGACTATGGGTCTGTTTTATCACCGAAAGAAAGGGCCAACAAGCAGGTCAGCTTTACAAACACTGCGAAGGATTGAAGTGATTGACACAGTCCCGCGTTACAGGCCATTCCGGACACAGTCTTCTCCCAAGTCAGCCGACGAACGGGAACTTGATGCTAAATTCTTTTCTGCTCTCTCGAAATTGACACTTGACAACCCCAACTCCACCCTCGACCATGTTTTCCAACAGGTTAATGAAGCGATTGATCATGGGAAGGATTACATCGACTTGATACCAGATAACCCATTTCCTGCACGCAGCTTGGTCAAATTGATAGCTCAACTCCTTCAGTTGAGTGCAGTACGTTCTCCTCATCCACTCGGAGCTTCCGTTTGGCCTTACCTTCATTGTCATGGGAAAATTTCGTGCCGCAAAAGGAAGTTTGGGATTTCGCGATCAAGATTATCCAGTGGGTTGGTCAAGTTAGATAAGGGAAAGGAACAAAACGTGGATGAGGTGAAGATCATCGGAATGGATGTAGAGGGGGAGGTTGAGGATAGGCCCGAAGAGGATACGGTGTCGGGCAAAATGGCGATGTGTAAACTCGGATTCTTTCTTGTATTACTAGGGGGGCTCAAAGTTGGCGCGTAAGCCGCGTAAGGCCGTGTAAGGCCGCGTAAGATGCTGGCAGCATAAGGCCAGTCACAGTCAGGTAACATTGTGACATGGTGTGACTGTGATATCACGACCCCTTCACGCAACACTACTTATCCTTTGTCAATGTGCTACCTGCCTCCTCTACATCTGCTACTGATCTTGAACCCACACACTCATTTTCTAACTTTCTTTAAATGGCTAAGAAGAGCAACAAGTCTGAGAGCTTCCCACCTGTGGCTTGGAGTGCTGATCAGAGTGCACTGATATGGTCTTTGATTCAACAAGTTGAGAGGGCCGAGAACTGCAAAGTGATTATTGGCAAACTCAAAAATGAGGTGAGTATTTGACTATTTACCCAAGGCCTCCTACTGATTGGGAAAATACTTGTAGAACTCAAGTGGAGATCACAAAATTCAGGCATACAAATGCATCACTGAGAAGCTTTTACCTGAGATGTTTAAAGCTGATCCTGGAATGGCAGCTTCACATGTTAAGAGTCAATGGGAAGTGTGAGTAATTTCCTCATCATTCTCTTTCAGATAACTGATTCATATGTTGTAGTTTGCAAAAATTGTATGCTAATCATGCTGAATTTCTTCATCACATGGGGGAAGGAATTCAGAGTAATAGTGCTGGTAGCTCAGAGGCTGTATTCCACCTGAGGGACCCAATGAAAATATACAGAACAACAGTGGTCCCATCATACATGTTCTATCCTTCTCTCCATAGTTCTTCAAAGCCCATTTGCTCATCCACCCATTGTTTCTCTCTTTCCTTCTTCTCTGGTGTCAGGGGCTATATAAATGTGTCATGTAATAATTCAATGGCTGTGAAGCACCAATTTGTAAAGAGTTCCATGGAACCCTCTGAAATGCCTGCTTCTTAAGCAATATCTGTTAAAGAAGCTGCATTCCCATATCTTGCCATCTGAAAAAGTGTAACTGCCAGCTGACAGTACACTGGAGTCTGAGGTACATTGGAATGATTGGCAAAAACAGGATGATCCCAGGGATCATGTCAACAATGACCTGGAAAACCATGGGAGAGATCTGAAGCATTTGAATAAAGAGATCATGGTGTTCTGGGTTTTTTGCATATTTCCAAGATCTTCTGGAACATATCAAGATCAGTGTCAGGGAATCTCCATTTTTCCCCCTTACATGGTCTTTATTCTCTTCTTTTATCACCTGATCTTATCCTCCTGGCCTAGCCCTATCTATTGGTCCCACTTTCACCCTCTGGGCTGCTCTAGTTCTTCTGGTAGCAGGGTTCCAAGTCCCATCACTCCCATCACAGAGGGATCACTGCTGGACTTGTCATTTCTGGAGTTTTCCCCTTTTAGTGTGTCCTGTAGCTTATGTGTACTATACAGTTTCTTTCCATGCTTCTGGGGCCCCAGAAGCGTCCACACCTAGCATTGGGAGTTCCTCAGACTTATTCTCTTTGGATCTCCTTCTGCTATGTGAGTAGCTATGCTTGTAGACACTATACAGTATTGAATATACTTTTGATCTTCCTCTGCTAGCTGTGTGACTGAGCTATAGCCTCCTAGAGGTTGCCCTTACAGTAGAACAAGTCTTTAATTTTGGTCTGGGAGCCCCTCTCTAGCTTGCCTTGAACTCCTATTGCCCCTAGAGCTGTCTCTCCTCTACTGAACTGCCTTTTCTGTCCTCCTGGCCTCCATGACTCAACCAGCCCCTTCTATTGACCCCCCTGCAGACTCTACCCCTCAGAACAGTGCCTGGAGCTGGCTGCTTGCTCTGGAAGCCCAAGTACAGGCCATTCAAGCCTCCCTCACTTTACACATGACCAAATTTGCCAGACTTCATCAGACTATGGACACCATCTCCCAATCTCTCCAGGCACTCTTGGAGCACTTCACTCCATCCTTGCCCAGTGTCCCTGCATCCCTTCCTCCAAGAATCACCCCTCCTTCAACTTGCTTTGCCACCTCTACCACCAAATGCACCAAAATTCCATGCCCTGCTCTTCTGGATGTGTATGATGGAAGTCAGGCCATTGAAGAGCAGTTCCTCCAGTTCTGCATCACCTACATCCAGCTTGTCAGTGACACCTTTGCCTTGGACACATTGAAAATCATCTGGGTCCTTTCCTACACAAAGGTGATGCATGCATTGACCTACATGCTCCATGTGTTCCAGCACCCTGGTGGTGTCAGCAGTTTTGCAGACTGGGCAGCCTTTGAAGCCAAGTTTCATGCTGAGTTCTTTCCTCTTGACCCAGCAAAGACAGCAGCCCTTTTTCCCTATGACCTGGGCTAGTATGGTCAAGGAAAGTGCATGCTCAATGAGTACATTGACTCTTTTTGAGCATTGGTCGAGCAAGCAGGTACCTGGATGGCTTTCAGCTTTGCTTCACCTTTCAAAACAGTCTACATCACATTCTCATGGATTGTATTGACAATTTAGCTGAAAGTAGGTGTTAGGGGATCCTCATTTTTCTCCTTACATGATCTCCACTCTCTCCTTCTATCACCTGATCTTGTTCTCCTGATCTAGCCCTACCTATTGGTCCCACTCTCACCCCCTGGTTCTTTTGGTAGCAGGGTTCCAAGTCCTATCACTCCCATCACAGAAGGATCACTGCCATCACTAGACTTATTATTTCTGAAGTTTTCTCCTTTTAGTCTTTCCTATGGCTTATGTGTACTATACAGTTTCTTCCCATGCTTCTAGGGCCCTAGAAGCATCCACACCTAGCATTGAGAGTTTCCCAGACTTGTTCTCTTTGGATCTCCTTCTGCTAGGTAAGTAGCTATGCTTGTAGACACTGTACAGTACTGAATACACTTTGGATCTCTCTCTGCTAGCTGTGTAACTGAGCCATAGCTCCCAGAGATTGCTCTTACAGCAGAACAAGTCTCTAATTCTGGTCTGGGAGCCCCTCTCTAGCTTGCCTTGAACTCCTATTGCCCCTAGAGCTGTCTCTCCTCCACTGAACTGTCTTTCCTGTCC
>JAGGAW010008663.1:3150-25249 GCA_017657375.1 Termitomyces sp. T27 | reverse complement strand
TGTACTTATTCTTAGTCTCACTTTCTTTTGAGGAAGCTATGAAGATGTTCATGTGCAGACATATTCTTCATTGAATAAAAAAGCCACCCAAGGATCTGCTTAGAGGCTGAGTGCTGAGGGCAAAAGACTCACTGCACTGGAGTTACATATATGTAGTAGCTTGTCAATGTGCATAATCAATATCCCGGGCCATGAGGAGCCAACCGAAGGTTGGCGACGAGTGGCACGGGCAAATTTCAAACTTTCTAGAGTTAATCAAGCTTACAAGCTTTGTGACTACATACAGAAGTGAGTCGGGGACTGGCGCTTGCGCTGCTAGGATGGGATTATATAATATTGAACTCACCCCTAATTTCAATCTGAGCATCTGGGTACATCTTTTCTCCGCTCTTATACAGAAGTTGCACGTCTGAGGCTAGGCATTTGAAACGTCACTGATGAGTTCACTTCGTCCTCTGAACACCGCTATAAAACGGCTAGGACTTCCCTCTAATCGAGTTGGGCCTGGGGGAGTTTCAAACCTTGGGCGAACAGTTCTTCTACTTCGAACCATACCGGAGACTCGAGGGGCTCAGAATAGATTGTATAGTCAAGAAACCCCAACATCTTCAGCATCTTCATCTCGCAGTACGCTGCGGTCGTTCCTCAATGTACTCTTAGTGGCCGGACTTGGAGCAACGGCATACGGCATGTGCGTCCATTGTATCTTGCATTTGAAACTCTCGTTCACTTTTCTATTTCTTCATCTGTTAGATATGAACTCTACGAGATGGTGACTTTGTGGCCAACACAATTGCGGACGGACCTTCGCGGTGGCCTCAAGGCCAGAGACAAGGGTGACCTCGAACTCAGTGTAAAGTTCCTCCAACGGTTCGCGTGGTTTCATTATGGGATACATTCCCTAATTTGACACATGATAGCTAGGGCATGGGATAAGTCTAAGACTCTCCCTATCGAAGTTTTCAAGGATGAGCCGTACCTGAAGACTTCCGGAATTGCGGTCCTACTTGCAAGCGTTTTGGAGGCCGATGGAAAATATGAGAGGGCCTATGATATATATCTGGAGTCTCTTGAACAACTACAACAAGCTGGAATGGAGCAAGAATTGAGTGGGCCCGAGAAACTGCGAGCGATTGCCATATCGTATAAACTCGGGGAAATGGCTGCCAAGTTACAGCGTAGGGAGGACGAAGAGCGTCACCTCGTCTGGGCTGTTGAGGCGATCTTGAAGTCTATTTTCCGACTCGGTGAACAGCCAGAAGGTTCAGAACAAACAAACCATGTGAACCATGTATTGGAGAGTGCACGCTCTCAGCCTCGCGATCCTGACACTCGAACAATGCTATCAGAGCTCTCGCTGCCTGAGTGGGCCACCAAAACTGACATCGCTTCCCCGCTTGAAGCGTTGGGTACCTTCTACGCAGAGGCAGGTAGAGTGGGGTACGTCCTTCTTGAATTAATCAAGTCGTATTGTTAACAATAAAATAGATTTGCTATGCCTCTCTACCTTCAAGCGATATCTGTCCTTGTTCCACCATCACCCGAGGATTCCACTGATGAGGAACGGTGCAGAGGTTGGATAGACCCCTTTAAGACCCGTTCATGCCATAACTTTGACGTTCCATAACTGCCAGGAGCACAGCTGATGGCTAATTTATCTGAACTCATCATTCGCAACCAATCCAAACCTCCCCCAGAAATCCTTCATCAGGCAGAAGCTTGGGCCCTTCAAGGCCTACAGATCACCATGAAAGCAAAAGAAAAGCTGCCAAACACCAATCCCACGTGCGAGCTTGCATTCGCAGTTGCACTTTTCAATGTTGCAGCTTTGCGTCGGGTAAGTGGCACATGTTGTACTATTACAGACATTCAATCTCATTTCATCCTAGATGGCGGGAGACGATGTGGAGGCCAAGAGGCTCTTTGCGCTCAGCCTGAAGCAATCAAAGTCGATTGGGCTGCAAACCGGAGTTGAACATGCAGAACAAGCTTTGAGGGAGCTTGGGACTCTGACTGATCCTCCGCCCCAGACATGAGACATCGATGTGGGGATGTCTGCATGGGTGTATACATATTATTCCCAGCTGTTAAAAGAGTTCATAAATATAATGGAAAATGCCCGAACAAAATACACATCCGGTAGTCTAAGCATCCTCATCTTCCACATCCTCAACCCTTGCAGAACGACTCTGTGGATGTGAATCTCCTGAATCCTCCACCTCTTCAATGAAGGCCCCACCACCATTGGTCGATACTGCCTTGCCCTTTTTCTTCTCGCTTTTTTCGCCTTTCTTGGACTTCTTCGTCTTCTTTTTAGGAAGATCCCACTCCCATAGAGGTATAAATGATTCAACCTATACACGCGTAAGTGAAACCTAGATAGAAATAGGAAAAGAACCGTACAAATCCAACATCCGCAAAAAGTTTGGGGAATATCCAAATGCCCGGAGGTGCGACTATAAGTGTGATGACGTAGAAGATGAGGCGTACAATGGCAATGGCGAAGAAGAGACCGATAAGGCCTAGCATGGCGATACTCAAGTACCACACTCCGAGCCGCATGATGGGTGGCCAAAGGGGGAACATGACGCCAGCAAGCATAATCGCCACCATGAGGATACCACCAGCATAGGTCGTCCACTGCGAGCCCTCAAAGAACCACACGTAGTACTCGTCAGCCGCAAACTTCTGTTCTTGTATGATTTGGAGAATTTTCGGTGACGAGCTCGAAGACCCTGACGGGCCGCCACGTTGTACTCGGAGGAAGAAGGCGAATGCGTTTACAGCTGAGAGAACGGCTATGGCCTGTTGTTCGTCCTGGATTGGGCGTACGTCCTTGACCTTCTGATACGCGGGTGAAAGGAGTGCTTTTATTGCGGATTTGCCTATGTAGCCGAGGGATTTATACAACTAATACGCGATCAGAACGCGACGGACCTTTGAAATAATCGAGGCGTTTCCCATTCAGAGCTCCTACTCGAGCCTTCAAGGCTCCCCGCAGAAACTGAGCGGTATTTCTAATTTCAGGAGGTGCTTTTTGTTGTTGCTCCATTACTAGGCGGTTGTTCTACTGGGCGGGGGGAATTCATCAGTACTTGACGACTCTAAGCACACTGAAGCTCACATTCAGCCAAAAAGCGCACCACTCCTTCGACAGGATGCAGCAGGCAGGAGACAATGAGGTGGCTGGCGACAAAGGGATTTACTAGTACACGTCACACCATTTGAGAATGTACCGGCGTGACGTGCCACCATCTTCCGGCATCCTTCGGCCCGAATTTAAACCAGGAGACCAGGGGCCGTCGTACCCATGCGCCGCCTTATACCTTGCTAGCCAAGTGATGAGACTCTTTTGTTCTCTCAATTACTTCACTTTATACCTTCCCGTCTTCAGCATTTCATTCATTCTTCTACCATCAATCTATCATCTGAATCGTATATATTTGCCATAATGGTCATCAAGCACCTTCTATTCTTTTTCAACTCTCCGCCTCGTGGCTGATCGTACAGGAAGCCAGAGATTTAAGAGGAATGCTGTGATCTGAGAACTGCAGTAGCGAATATGTCGGATGTGAGGGGAGGATAAGGAACACGTAAACGTGATTTGTAAAAGGGAAAAGGAAATGTGACAAATAAGTACAATGAACGGATCGGATTTGAGTCTTGACGGGGGTAGAGACCTTGGCCAGCAAGGTAATAAACTTCGAAATCGAATTCAGCTTCCTCGTCATCGTCATCCATTACTTACTCTGACAGCAGATGATCAATTGTGAAGCCTTGTAGAAATCGCAAAACGCTTTTGTACCATGGATCGACCTCCATTCCGTTTGGCAGTGGATCCGCAAATGAATGGAAGACATCCTTGATATCTTTTTTAAATTCGCACCTTTTGATATCGATACGGTCCTTTGTATAGCCGATTGACTGCATAGCTACATAGTACGTCCTCAAAATCCGATCTGTCAATCCTGCGGACTTCTTCAGGCTGAGATATGTAGCACAGCTCACTGAAACACTTATTAACAACTGTTTTTCTCCATGGAGTCATGGACCTTCCTGTGATCCCTCTGCTTTTCGTTCACCTAAGTTACGGTGCTGGAATCTGATGCCACTTGGACGCTTCGAAATTTATCACAAAAGTTCTTGTCACCTCAAGTTTCTGCTGTCTGTGGTTCATCCAAAAGGTCTTGAGTCTCCGAAGACTGAAAAAGTAGTCATATGAAGATGTATTATCTCAGGCGTCACGGTGACTACAGTGGTTAACGTCTTTATGTGGGACCGTAGCCGCAATTCGCCTCAAGTCGAACCGTCATGCACACTTGTTAACGCTGTGATCATCACATAACCATAACTGTTCTTCTTTTCGGTAAACCTTCCCTGAGACATCCAGATGTGAAGCCATCATCAGACTTTCTGTTGATCCTGTTAAGTATATGCGCTTTCGAAGTCGTTTGGCCATACTTACTCATCTATTCATCTCATCCGTTGTTTGGATCAAATCCTCCCCACAGGTTTATATCCATAGCTACCGAATAGATCTGGAGATGTTTCCCACCTGTGTGCGCATAGGCTAAACGGGCTCAACTTGATATCTCAGGATAGCAGTGTTGCTACTTGACTCCTCAACATCCAGTTCAGAGGCAATCGCGCAACACGTCAGTAACCACGAGTGACCTCATGTAACGCCTGAAAACGGTACACTACCCATTTATTGCCGTCACAATCCACGACACATTGCCTTATCCTTGCAGAACTTACTCGGCGGTTCACAGGTCATCGCCCGACTGTGGAGCTTTGGTTCGGCGAAGGAGAGATTCTTACACCATGAACTCGCGATTTTTATCACGTCCCGGAGTCCTTACCTTACGAGAATCGAGGTGAGGTCAATTACATAGTCTCATCAATGATATACAGATGAGAAACGTGCACCTGGCTGAAGTATTCATGAACATTCCATTCTGTCAGTTCTGTCCTGTCATAATGTCTAAGGAATATCGAGTTGCATGAGATCACTTACGTTCCGTTTCATCCTGCAGGTCCTCAGAGTTGAAGCACTATAAGAGCAGTATTATTTTTTCTAGAATCCGTCTCAGAGTTGAGTCATTTATCGTTCAGAAAACGAACGAAGTCACTTCATCTAAGCTGCCGGAGAGGCTTGAACAGTTGGCGACACAAATCTTTGCTGTGAAGAACTCTGATTCCATGTGGCTTGATATCATACTTGCCAGGAGCTCTCTTCCATCTCGCATCATATTCCATTTACTCGTTGGAGAGAAGGTTCAACAGACCTATTCTAAGACTTGAGATGAGCCTCCAGCCCGATCTGGGGAGATCGAAGCGTTTTGATGAAACGTTGAGATGTACCGATTAGCGAGGTGTCTTCGAAGTTCGGGCAAACACAGACTGGAAAAGGATCTTGCTTACTTACACCGTGCGCATGCACGTTATTCAGGAAAAGAGTCCAGCTCGACCCTATAATTAGAAAGCAGAAAATCGGGATAACTTTGACGTGCGGTGCCAAGAAATCTTTGAGTAAAAACACAATAAGTATCAGACCACGCTTCAGGGTACCAATCACTGAAATGGCCGTGCGAAGGGAGAGGACGTCATCTGACATGGAAATCATGAATATCGAGTGATAGACGAGCTAAGTATAAGATATCGAATTAAAATGATCGTCAAGGAGTTTCATCGACGTGGCACATCAGTTGAGTGATTATGATGTCCAAAACCTGTAAACTTCGTTTCCGACAAGGAGCAGCATTCTTGGTCCGTAAAGAAAGGAAGAAGGAAACGCAGAGAGCTCGAACAGACGCAGATATCTGACTGGATTAAGATGTCAGACCCGGAAGCATCGTGCCCAGAGTTAAGCTTCGAAGATTTGAGCGTTTGAACGACGGGATGCCATTACTTCGAAAAAGATGGCACCTGAAGTGGCAGACGATGTATGAACGAAACTCTACTCAAAAGCAAAAGCAAAGTACGAAGGGCGGCGTTGCACTAATGATTTCCCCGGTCCGCTGCTGAGCGCTGAAACTTGAAACGTCATAGGATGATTGATGTCGTTGGAGAAGGCAACGACAGGTGTCCCAACCTCCCATACTATACATACCGTTTCATCCTTACAGAAGTCACTGATGCTCGTTGTGAGTTGTAGACGGATATATTTCTTTTTGATGGGGGCGATGATCATGGGAGGTCCGAATCATCCGAAGCGAACCGCCTTCTAAGGACTTTTGCCAAACGCCATTAATCTGAGAAGGACAAAGGCCTCCCCGGCGGGGATACTATCAGCAGAAATGCTTACTCATTTCTGAAGCGAGGGCTATCCTGGAGATGTCTGTCTGATGTTCATGAGTGAGAAGTGTGATGAGATCAAGGTTCAAGGTCAGTCAACACGGGAGCGTCTGCAATTTGCCTGCCAACAAACGGTCAGGATCGAATTGCCATGGGGATTCGAGAATGCCCAGGTAACGTCTTGTTACGGATGCGGCCTCGGCTAGATCACAACAAAGAAAGTCCATCGCATATCGAAAGTTTCTACATAAAGCAATTGTTATTGTGATAATTACGGTATAGGCACACCTTTTTCATAATAATAGATCGCTGTTATTGTTCATCATCTCTTCTTCATCTCTTGTTCGTCTTTATCCTTCTTCCACCACCATCCCATTCTTTCCCTATCGTCCACGATGCCTGCTGAATCCCAACGTCAGGCTCAGCCACCAGCAAAGGCTCAAGCAGCGCCAAGGAAAGTACGATTCAACGTCGGTGAGCATAAACAAAGTTATCATCAACATCTGTGTTCCCGCTGATTTTTTGCTCGTGAAGGCACTCAATACCAGGTCCTTGATGTCGTCGGCGAGGGTGCATACGGGATAGTATGTTCGGCGGTGCATCGACCTAGCGGCCGTAAGGTAGCCATCAAGAAAATCGCGCCCTTTGACCACTCAATGTTCTGCCTTCGGACGCTTCGAGAGCTTAAGCTGCTCAAATTCCTTAGTGAGGCTGGTGTTAGCGAGAATGTGCGTTCTACGATGCTCTTTTACGTGTGTTATACTGACGATCCGCTTTGTCTTCCATAGATCATCTCCATCCTGGATATTATAAAGCCCCCTTCGATAGAACAGTTCAAAGAGGTCTACCGTACGTGGATCAGCGCCTCATTAACTGAACTTTTGCTGATACGTTGACATTCGATGGGATAGTGATCCAAGAGCTGATGGAGACCGACATGCACCGTGTTATCCGGACACAGGACCTCTCGGACGATCATGCTCAGTACTTCGTTTACCAAACTCTACGTGCCATCAAGGCTCTCCACTCTGCGGACGTGATTCATCGCGATTTGAAGCCCTCAAATCTCCTTCTCAACGCCAACTGTGATCTGAAAGTTTGCGACTTCGGATTGGCGCGGTCAGTGAAGACCGCTGAGCCTTCGGGCACGGAAACTGGGTTCATGACTGAGTACGTTGCGACGCGATGGTATCGCGCACCCGAGATCATGCTTACCTTCAAACAATACACAAAAGTGAGCTATTTTTCGTTCAGACTTCCGATTACTTCATTCTCATCATCCGTAGGCAATCGACATTTGGTCTGTGGGGTGTATCCTTGCAGAGATGCTCTCTTCCAAACCGTTGTTCCCGGGGCGCGATTATCATCATCAGCTTACACTCATTCTCGACGTACTCGGGACACCCACCCTCGATGAATTTTACGCGATCTCGACACGTCGCTCTAGAGATTATATTCGTGCCCTACCTTTCCGCAAGCGCCGTCCCTTCGCACAACTCTTTCCCAATGCCAATCCATTGGCAGTGGACTTCCTCACTAAGACATTGGCAAGCTAATCTCACGACAATGACCGCATTTGAACTGACACCACACACGAATAGACCTTTGATCCTAAGAAACGCATCACCGTAGAACAGGCATTGGCCCATCCTTACCTTGAGGCTTATGTGTGTCACGTTCGTTCTTCCCTGCTAATTGTCAACTGATCTTCGAATGATACAGCACGATCCTGATGACGAGCCCGTGGCTCCCCCCCTTAATCCCGAATTCTTCGAATTTGATCGTTAGTCCTATTTAGTTTTGCCAATGCATCTGAACTGACATTTTGGGCTCCTAAAGTACACAAAGATGACATCAGTCGCGAGCAACTAAAGGAGCTCCTGTACGAGGAAATCGTGACCTTCAAACCCGCCCAAATCACATAAAGTGTATCAAGTACTATTATCTCACGCTTGCTTTGAAACCCCATCAAGCTCTTGCATCTTCCTAATATCTCACGACAAACCGACGTTTTCCTCTACCTTTCTTTATTGCGTGCATCTCTTTAGCACCTCATACCAGAATGCCTAAAACTTGACACCAAACACCAAAAGACTCTCACATCTGTCTTGGCATGCCCAATACCCATCCATTTAATCTGTTCTCGCGTTGGCTTCGACTTGGATCGGCTTTTGGTTTGTTTGGATGCCATCTGGAACCTTCCATTTTCTCATTCTCTCGGTTTTGGGAACGTGTGCCGGTCTTTTTCCCGGGCATCGGGATATGCTCACCTAATCTCGCTCCACTCGTCCCATCCAGTCCTTACATGTATTCGTGTTTTGCTTTGATCTAACACCCCGAACACCCTTACTATCCTTTATTGTACGTACCTTGAATCACCTTTTTTGGTCTACCTCTCGTCATCAATTCCTTTCACCTATTTTTCGAAGTTTTGTCTTATCTCGCACTTGTAATAAAGAACGCGGCAATTTTGGCAAGTTTGGTACCACAAGTTTTGAGTCTTGTAAAATTTGGTCTGATTCAAGGTTTTATATTCAGATAAGAGCTTATTTTCAAGAGTACCTAATAAGGAACATACTGAAGCTCTCAGCCAGTGATTATTCATACCCCCTTTGAGCTTTTGGACGCGTCTACATAATCCCATCGTACAACAGTTGCAATATTGATTCTGTTGTGCATGGTTTTGTGGCGATTCAAGGCAAAAATCATAGTAATGAAGAACTTTGAGGATTTTTAAGAACTAAGAATGATATAACTTAACGGCACGACACTCACGTATAGATGTCCTTCTCACATGTCGATTACTGGACAATGGTTTTAGGACTGGAGGCATGTCAATAGATAGTTCATGAAGAATTGGACAAGGTGAGCGCACTGTATCTTCTGCAAGAATCTTAGTTGCCGCTTGCACAATTATCTCGTGCTCTGCCTTGTGCAGGCGCTCCTCAAACACCTCGATAGGCTCACCCTTCATGATAGGCACCTCTCTTATAATTATCGGTTCGCCGCGATCAACATCCTTCACCACCCTATGTACCATAATCCCAGTATGCTCAATCTCACCCTTCTGAAACGCTTCATACGCCCGTTCAATCGCATGCGCTCCATCGAACGCTCCTGGGAGAGCCGGGTGTAGATTGATAACTGGTACAGGTTTTCGTGGCTGTTCACCATCGACAAGAGGTTTCAGGCCATCCGCCCGTTCTAGAAAGCCCTCTCCAAAGATGTGCATGAACCCAGCTAAGATAACAAGGTCGGGGTTATCCTTCAGCACGATCCGAGCAACCTCTGCATCGTAGTCTGCGCGGGTTTTTCCCTCGTTGGCTTTGAGATATGGCTGGAGTGCGAGATATGATGTATGAATCGGCGGTTTTGCTTCTGCAGCGCGGGTCAAACCGTACGCAGCCTTTCGATTAGAGAAGACCAGGGATATTCGTGCATTGGGAAGCGAAGGTGTATTTTGAGCATCTATCAGGGCTTGCAAATTGCTACCTGAAGATCAATGCTCAGTTATCCGCGATGCAGTAATATGTATGTTGAACACACCTGAGCCAGAAATGAGGACAACGATGTTTCGTTCTTTGGCCATCGGGGTCAAGAGGCGCCAACAGATTGTTGAGGATTTGCACTGATCTAATCTAATCAACGATCTTCATCAATGATTTCCGAGTCTCAATTCTCACCGAGTTTTCTCTAGTCTGCGCCCTGGGTGTTGATCCTGGGCGACTCACGGTATCAACGAAGGATTCTGAGTGAAACAACTAAATTATACATAGATAACTATGGAATGTACCTCAGGATCACCTCGCTCAGTCTCTTCATCTTCCAGCCTATCCGGGTCACCTCCAAAGTTATCTTCGGACACGCTCGCCCTTCTAGAAGAATTCTTGACGTCCAGAGCGGAGGAGGAAAAACGCTTTAATGACTTAGCTGAACAAGCCGCCGCACGCGTTGCGAGCCGCGAATTGAATATTGATATCGAGGAACCCGACCCTCCTATGATGAGCGTAGACGAGTACCGTCTGGCATTTGGCGAAGACTGGCAACTCAGCCAATTCTGGTGAGTGGCTGCTTTTTGGCATATGATGATTGTATAATGGCCAGGCTTTGCCTTCTGGATTCGGTAAAGCATATTCTGATGCCTTGGACTCATATTTCATCCGACAGGTATTCAACCTCATATGCCACTCGACTCGCCAAATCCATTCGATCGATTTGTACACCAACTTCCAAAATAGCCTTCATGTGCTGTCCAACTGCTTTCGTAGCATTCCAGCATACCAATCCACTAGACGGCGCAAGGATTTTTGAATATGATAAACGATTTAGCGTCCTCGCACCAACCAAGTTCATTCACTATGACCTGGACGAGCCGGATATTTTCCCGGAAAATCTACGTGGAGTTATGGATGTTGTTGTTGCCGATCCTCCCTTCTTGAACGAAGTAAGCCTCCTTGTGACTCCATCGACATCCCTAATGGCTGAAACTACGACAGATCACTAATAAGAAACTAATTCAAACAATTCGACAAATCATCCACCCAACGCGGGGTAAGCTGGTGCTCATGACATCCACTTCCGTCGAAACCGTACTGCATCAGTTATACAAGGAACCCCCCATTGGGCCTTTGCGACTGACGTCGCTGGAGCCGGACATGGGAAGACTTGCTAACGAGTTTGGATGCTGGGGTGCATGGGAGGGTGCAGAAGATTTTGGAAAGAATGTTGACAAATAGGATCCAAAAGAGAAACAGATTTCTACATCACGCCTGCCCACTTGACTGACCCATGACGCTGCGTATCATTTCTTGATCATCGAGGGAAATGACAAGACTCACGAGCATGAGCCTATTTTGAACGGCTAGAACTGTAGCGAAGATTTGGCAATGCTTTACTGATTTGTTCATCACCTTCCCTCCTGAATCGTTTACCAGTAGAGCTATTTTTGGACAGAGCCCGCGATCATGCGCCACATCCGGCTGAGCCCCTGATTTAAATACCGTATTCCAAACGTGAGACAGAATTCAGAACTCTTCTTCCTTCTTCAACGTCGACAACTTCCATCTTCTAATATGGCGAACAGAAAGTAAGTTTTCATTTCATATCACACGATTTAACACGTTCTAAATTCATTACTTGTCCTTAGGCGTATTCCTCGATGTGGGGTGAGTGGGCTGGCATACCCCTTTTGTCACTGTCATGAAAGAGCCTGAGCTGATCTATTTGAAGAACTGCAATCGTGCGCAGAGTGACTCACTTCGATTGAGTGTCTGCACCGGATGCAAGCTGTGAGTACATGAAGTAACGCCCCAGTCGAAGCTCGCTCACATCTTTTGTTGAAAAGGGTGCGATACTGTTCCGAAGAGTGCCGTAACTATTACTACATTGAATAATGGTTGGATTGACTTACTTGAATTCCAGAACGCACCGACTGGGCTGGCCACAAGATCCTCTGTTCGAAGACGGCGAAGGTCATGGATAAATTGGGGGACTTAGATGAACACTTTGCCCTGGCTTCCATTGCGAGTGGCGTAAGAGCACCTGAAGTGACTCTCACCGGGTTTTACAAACTTATGGTACATATATCGAGATCAGTATTTCATTTTTGTGCGATTACTCATACAGACCATACCCTAGACTAAGTGGTACAAGACGTACAAGATGCCCCTATACAACTCATACCTCGCGGCCATCGGGATGTTGAACCATTGCCCAACCGGCCCACCTGACCTCCTAGCGAACCCTAGGGTCCTCTACGTAGTCATGGTTCCCGCTCCCAACTTCAACGCGCGGACCAAACCCCGCTCCGCATTTCGAGTGGTGCACGCCGAGGTCGTCACCATGCAAGAACTCCAGTGCTCCTCCTCCACGAGGCCGGCTGGGCCATACAACGAAGATCACCAGAGAATCGTTGCTCAGTTCCAGGAATACCAGCGTGTCAAGAAATTGACCGATCCCCCGAACTCTACTGTCCAGAGGGTCCTCATTCTGCATAGATTGCATTTTAAGCATGCGTCGTCGGAATTGTATACCTTCGTACCGATGTATTGGGAGAGCAATTTGATGGAGGATCTGGCGAGTGTTGGAGGGTTGGCCCCTGATTGGCTTCCAAGGTTACAGACCACTGTCGCGACGGGGAGAAATGATCTAGGCTTAGGGTAGTCTCAAGTAGTGACCGCAATCCACGTGGGACCTCGCTTACCATCTTCGTATCATATGAACCATTGCGTGATTCTGGATATTGTTACCGGGGGGTTTAGGAAGCTGTAACTAATGGGATTTGAATGAGATCATCAGCTGCTACGTTATTTCCGTGAGAATCTTAAAGGGGAGGAAAAAGCCACCAACTATGCCCCCTAGCCGACTTGAACGACTGACCTCGTCATGTACTCTCAAGAATACGAGTGACGCGCTCTACCACTGAGCTAAGAGGGCTGTTGTTACCAATCTGAAAAAAACAATCGTGAGATATTTCTGCGATCACTCGCGGATTTGTCAGCAATCGGCACGTTGCGGGCGCCTAAATTTCTCATTCACCTTTCGAGAGATACATGACTCGTTCTTCCGGTTTTTACAAGTTTCTTGCTTTTCTTGTGCCTTCTTTCCTTAGAAAATGCAGCCCATGAAGCTGGCGATCATAGGCGGCGGGCCATCCGCGTTCTATGTCGCGTCGCGTCTGCTTTCACTCGTTCCGGTGAATTCAACGAAGCCTCCTCTCCGAATACACATGTTCGATCGCCTCTGGGCACCTCATGGACTAGTGCGTTACGGCGTAGCGCCGGATCATCCAGAAGTAAAGGCGAGTCTTTTGCATACTGCATTGATAATTACTTTGTCTAGTCTATCATGTTTTTGTGTTGCAGGAACGCTCATCGTTCGTCTACTTCTTATCTAGAATTGTACCCATAAATTTGACGCGGCAGCTGCAGACCCGCGCCTTAAATTCTTCGGGAACGTCAACGTGGGGTCCCTCTCCACTCCCTCACCAATACCGCACACACTCAACCTATCATTATCCTCCATCTTCGCAAACTACACGCACCTTCTCTTCGCTACAGGATGTACTCTCCCGAATTTACACCCTTCTCTTCCCCTTTCGTTATACTGCGTCCCCGCCCTCTCCCTCGTTCACTGGTACACCCAACACCCCGCCGCACCTCCTCCCCCTCCCCTCGAACGCATAACACACGTCTCCTTGATCGGAAACGGCAACGTCTCCCTCGATGTCGCGCGCATGCTTCTCACCCCACCGTCCGTCCTAGAAAAATACGATGTCCCCCGACCCGTCCTCGACGTCCTCTACCGCTCCCAAGTCAAACACGTTTCCATATTCGGGCGCCGTGGACCGCTCGAGGCGGCGTTCACCGCTAAAGAGCTGAGGGAGCTGATTAACTTACCTGACGCAGCTATGGTGCCGTTTCAAGAGGACGTATTGGATGTGAAGGAGAGGACGAGGCAACAGGGGAGGATCCTGCAGCTTTTGAGGAAGGGGTCAAAGAACGTGTTTGGGACCACTCAGAAGACGTGGTCTTTAGACTTTTATAGGTCGCCTACTGGGCTTGTACTCCCCGACGAGAGTAAGGGAAGGAGTATGGCGAAGTTGAGTCTGGCGCATACCAAGGTTGATCAGGAGACGGGGAGAGCGGTGCCGACGGGTCAGACGGAGGAGGTGGATACGAGTCTAGTTGTTACCTCGCTAGGATTCCACGCGGAGCCTACCGCGCCTTTCTATGATCCGATTCCGAAACATCTAACGACGAGAGATGGAGGACGCGTCGTCGATGTTGGAGATGGAATCAAAGAGCTGAAGAACGTATATGCGTCTGGGTGGGCCGCGACCGGCGCGAAGGGCGTATTGGCTGCGACAATGATCAATGCGTACGGCGTTGCGGATGTGATACTTTCGGATTGGTTACCCGGTGATAAGGAGGTGCATACGACGATGACGTCGGAGGGGGAGGGTGCGGATAATGTAGATTCAACTAAGAAGGAAGTGATGAATCTCGAGCCGGACCTTGAGAGTGTGCCAACGGAGGTGGAGGAGGGATTGAAGGGGGGTATGGTTATGCAGTATGAGGATTGGAAGAGGGTGGACGAAGAAGAAATCAGGCGGGGTGAAGGGATGGGGAAGGAGAGAGAGAGGATGGGATGGGAGGAGGCGAGAGTTTTCTTGGAGAGGAATTGACATAATACGAACCGATTCTAGAGTATCATAGAGATTCTGGGAATACTTCGTCGTGCCAGACCCTATGGCATGTTGTGCCGAACTAATCTATCTCTCCTCATGTTGAGTACTTATTCAATGATCTACATGACTAAGTGGGGCAAAGTGCAACTATTCTTTCAAAGTTGTACCGATCCGGATCGGTGAAAGTAACTGAGCCATTGATCGACGAGTGCGTACAACCTCGGAGTCCCTTCCCGTAGCATTGGGACTCGAGAGCACAACTGAAGACTTGAGAGAGATCTAGAGTTTCTATGTTTCCGGTGGCGTGGGTGACTCAAATTTGGCTAAAGCACACTGGTGGCGGCCGAAGCTTAACTGAATATTCTAACCAACCAGTGCATACTGTAACTACAGGACAGATATGTTTGATACAATTCACTGGTTTCAACCAATTCTCGTTGAAAGACTGCTTCATATATATTATGTGCATCCTCCGGACCCTGGATTCCATAATTTGTTCACAGTGGATATAGAATCTGCGACCCAGCTATAAAACTGGATTGCATTCGGTCTCGTACTGGCAACTAGAGAAGCAACCGCGATTTTGAATTTACTGATCTTATTGGCAGAAAGAGAGAACTTACATTGCATAGTCAACAACGCCAATGGGGTTGCAACAAGTATAGCCGGACGGGCCTAAAATTCATGCGCACATTCAATTGTCAGTGAGAGCTTTGATATCGCGAGGAACCCTGATATATTACATATCTAAATCAACAAGACAATGTTCAAAGTTAGATAGATTAGAAAGAGGATAATGATACTGGTACTCACTCCAACTGGGCCTTCAAATCCCGAACCTGTGCAAGATTCAAAGGTCAGAGGTTGATATGCAAAGGAAGAAAAGGGGGACGAACAGTAATCCCCAGGTTCAAGATCTTGAGCAGCAATGCTGTTGGCAAGGAAAATGAGGAAGACGGTGGCGAAAAGTCTGTTGAGCATGTTGTGAATGATTGTATCGAGTGAAGACAATGTATCTCTGGAACATGGGACGAATATGTATAGGGCTTTTATAACCCCATAGGTGGCCTTCTCGGGACCATGTTCGCGCTAGCCTTAGCACAATGAGAGAATTATGACGGACGGTTCTCACTCGTTCCGAAAAGGAAACAAAATTCAGACAGTTTCGTATGCTCGAGAGGGACAAGCTCACCTGATTGATTATGGGTATGAAGTGATCATCGAATATCTCCATTATGAACAAATTATGAAATCTTGAAAAACTGCAGGTTTAGACCGAACTGATAGGGTTCAGAATGAATTGATAAATGAGTATGATGTCCTTTCCTTCTACACCTCTCATCTTGGTGTTGTGAAGACGTAATACTCGAGACCCTAGTCAAGGAGATGGCTTCTTGAGGTCAGACCAGGAAGTAATGAAATCCAATTGGACTTTGGTTCACCCACAATTGCCGAGTCTGAGTCTGACTCGGACCCCAGGAGCGGGTGAAGTGCATCCGTAATGATTCTTGAAATGGATACATATGTCCAGAAATCGCCTCTCAAGGTGGATTCTAGCACTTGGAACATGTCAGGAGTCGCTATAGGTTTGATTAAATGAATAGATCCTTAATTCGTGGTCGGCTGCCGCGATACAAGTTGGATTTGCCGAGTGTGCAACCAATCACTTTGCGGCAAATGTCTACCTGCGAGTCTACATAGGAGAACTTTGAAGGTTGATAAAGCGCAGCAGAGGGCATAATACCGTTCTTTGTGCAGAAGTCCAAAAATAGAAATTGTCTGAATACCTACTTGCCCTCGGTAGAGTCATTCCAAGGATTTCTGGTTCCAGGTATATGATTATATTCGGCAAGAGATCAAGAGCTTTGTATGTCTTCGAGTCAGTGAGCATGGGTAGCCTGAGATGCAATTGACCGTAGCCAAACCTTAACAGAGACTAATCAAGTTACCGCCGAAGGGATGAGCCTATGAGTCAAGGATGGGTTGGCAGCAGCGAAGAAGGTCGACCTTAGACGTCCAACGTTCAACACTCAAAGGTGGCCGCGTCTGAAGCAGGTCGTTAGGCTCGTCACCAGCCTGTCCACGTTCGTTTGTGGGCAGGCTAGTAACGAGCCTAGCAGGTGGTAGGTATCCGAGAAGTTTGTTCACGGCCATCGCCGAAAGGGTTTCGCTACATAGCCTGCCCAAATTTGGCCAGCACACCACATCCCACTACTGTCTGGTAAAAGTTTCGACAATTCTACGCAAGGACCTCGAATAATCCCTCAGGCGAGATACTAAAATCCCCTGGACTTTTCGTCTGGAGGGGTTTGGGCCAATTTCGTTCGAAAAGTACCTAGCCTTTGCCTACTAGATATCACCATTCATATCTCTCGAGCTGTGATCCTTTATTGAATCATTGGGCCACTGTGAAGATACTCGGCCAGTTAACTAACGACAGGAATAGGGAGGATGCGGAGTGGGAATGATAGGGTTTGTAAAGTGTTCATGTGGAAGTTTCACTGGCACGTTATTAGAGGTTGATGTCACTGATTCGGATGTAAATATTGTGAAGAGGCTTGGGAAGCGGAACGCGACGAAAGGACGATGAGACTTGGAATGCTATGAATTTCGCCACTTCCGATGCTGATTCGGATCGTTCTGTACAAGTTGTAAGATTGACTTCTTTCAACTTTGAAGGCTTTTAGTTCTATTTCAACTCCACTTTATTCTATTCAATTTATCTAAGTGTCAGACTTATATGTGACTGACTAACATTAGTAACAAGTTAAAGCAGGTCCCCTAGATCTCGGACATGCCGTGCTGTGCAACGGCCCATGCCTCGCAGGTAAAGCCCAACGCATGATATTCGGACATAGTACAAGTGTTTTGTCATACACTTCGACCTCGACTCATTTGCATCTGGTTCTTCGATAAATATCAAAATGATTCACCGATTACAACCAAGTTTCATTGAACGACTGCTTGTCTATGTACATCCTCTGAACCCTTATGGCTCTCATGTTTATTATTACAGCATTCTGTGGCCTATCAAAGCGTTTTGCAGCTGGATTTGAGCTCGCAACTAGAGAACGAAGTCGTTAACAATTTATACCTTGTTCGCAGAGGGGGGAGGAACTTACATCGCATAGTCGGTGATGCCGATGACGTCGCGACAGGTATAGCCGGACGGGCCTAAAATAGGTCGGTCAAAAAATTCATATTGCGAAGAGGTCTCATAAGTTACATTCCTGATCAACAAGACGATGCTCGGTTAAATAGATTAGAAACGGGGTAAGGATGCTAGTACTCACTCCGACTGGGCCTTCGAGTCCTGCACCTGTGGAAATTCAGAGGTCAGCTAGATTGACGTGCGATTGACGTGCGAGCATGGTGTCCTCTCCTTTCGCACCTTCTAGTACTTTTGGTGTCGGGAAGATGTTATTACAACTCAAGAACCTAGTGGGGACCAAGGGAAGACAGTTTCCTGACATCATACCAGAGAGTGGGATTGTGCTTCTGTTCTTTCGCTGGAAGAAACTCGCCGAGACGAATCTGGCCCCTGCCTGGAGGATCTGAAGGCCAAGGTGGATTCTAGCATTTGGAACACATGGAGAACTTCGATCTCGATTCAACGAACGGTCAGCTTTGTGATACGAGAAGTCAGTCTGGAAATGCCAAGCGCGTATGCTGTCACAATTTGCGCGCGAAGTGCCCAGCGAAGTCATAAAGGATGTCTCGGAGGGCTAGTAACTTGAAGGGGCAGGAGGAGAATACATATACCGTTCTTCGTACAAGATCGCAAGAATCGTCGGACTGTGGAAGAATAATCACCCGTGGAATCTTTCCGGGTAAAGTTCTGAATGTCATTATTTGACCCAAGTCCGTTGGCTCACGCGTACTTGATCGGGGCACGATAGGAGCACAATATACAATTGGATCCTGAGGCAGGGGGTGTTCTCGGTGAGGGCGGGTGGCTCGAGTATCAGCGTGTGAAGAAACGACTGGAAGTAAAAGGGTGTGGCGTATTCGGAGCCGAGCAAAATCAGCATTGCGAGAGACCCTAGGAATGTCAGTGGGGGAGGGGAGTCTAACAAAGTGAATGGAAAGACTTTGAATCTCCCGCATCCTCTGACACACAAACTGGAATCATCTAGGATCGTAAGAGGGGAGAAAAGCATACAATTTACACTGACAGTCCAAAAAGCTCACTTGTCACAATACGGCAGCATATACCTATGTATAGTAAGCACTCGTCCGGAACTGACTCCGACGCCCCTTGACATCATCCCACCGTTCACCACCCCCCACCAGAATGAAACCTCTGCGCACCAGGGAACTGCAACGGCTGCTCACCCTGCTCCCGCCGTTCCTGTCCCTGTCCCTGTCCCTGTCCATACCGCTCACCCGGGAACCCCATCGCACCTTCCGGGAACCTGGGCGGCTGCCCACTGAACGACGACATCGACGCATCCGGAAACGCCGGTCCCCCAGCCCCAAACGCCGGGACCACACTCGGGAACTCCGGGCCCCCTAGTCCGCCAGCGGGGAACGAAGGCGGCCCAGCGCTCGGGAACGCAGGAGACGGCGCGTACGACGGCGCGTAGCCCGCGTGCTGCTGCGGGGGCGGTGGTGCGCCGTAGGACGGCGCGTAGCCCGACTCGCCGGGGAACGACGGGGGCGCGTAGCCAGAGCCAGAGGTCGGCGGCGGGCCAGCGGGCGGCGCATACTGCGAAGATCCAGATCCGGGCCCATAGCCAGAGGTCGGCGGCGGGCCAGCAGGCGGCGCATACTGCGACGATGGATATCCAGACCCCGACCCAGATCCCGACTGCCGCTCCGGCCCATCATCATAATACGACGCCGCCTGACCCGCCACCCCATCCACACCAACTTCCCTCCCCTGCCCATGCCCATGCCCATGCCCATGTCCATGCTTATCCTTCTTCTTCTTCCCCACACCCACCGCCTCAAACACCTGCGCCGCCCCCGGAATCTGACTCGCATACCCCACCAAGCCCTGCTGCACCTGCTGCCCCTCCGCCTGCGCAAACGAGCCCTGCGCGGCCGGGGCCCCGCCCTCGCCCGCCAGACGCACGTTCTCGTGGTTCCGCACGGCCTCTTTGGTCAGGCGCCGGATGATCTTGTCCTTCTTGTGCCCGAGCCCGTTCGCCCAGTCGTTCATCTCCCGCAGCATCTCGCGCTGCACCTTTGAGTTTGGGTTGTGGAAGTTTGGGTGGAACCTGGTCGGTTGGGTGGGCGTGGGCGATGAAAGAGGGGGAAAATGATACGTACATTGCCTGAAGGACGTCCTCGGCTAGACCGTAGACGTCGATCGAATTATCATCCCATGCTTTCTGAACGAGTCCAACCGTGTGTCTCTAGCCAAAAAAAACATCAACACCTCCCAACACCTCAAGAAAACAAGCCAACATACAACCACAACCCTCGCAACACGACCCGCAGGCTCATTCAAAATCAGATTCTGTGTACACACAACACCCATCAATCACAATCCCAATCAACAACCCGAAACTCACAAAATGATCCTTACTCAAGAACGAATGCGTCGGATCCGACTACGATCAACAAAAAACGCCAATCAGATTACACTTATAGACTCATTCAAAATCAACGCACCGCTCGAGGATCATTAAACACCTCATACTGATCATGGCTGTTAATAACCTCCCCCGAGATCTCCGAAAGCGCCGATGTAGACGTCTTCAAAATAGGCTTGAGGAACGGCTGCGAGCGGCGAAAACCAAAATCAAAAATCAAAAAAAAAAAAAATCAGATGACGGCAAGCCTCGAACGATGATCGCACCTCGAGAGTCGTAAACACAAAAACTAACACAACCAACGGATCAAAACGTAGAGTCCTCAGTAGTAAACAACCCACCAGATATCGAATCCGTAATCTTCTCAATAAGCGGCCCCAACCCCGGTATCCTCTCAATCGTCTTCTCAATCTTCTTCATCACTACAACCCAACACCATCAGCTCCCCCCCAAAACCCAAAAAAGCGCAAACCCACGCACCCGAATCCCTAAACGTCAACACCTCCCACATCACCGCATGCAGCTCCCGCGGCGACATCTCCTCCGCGCTCTTGCCCCCGGCCCCGGCGCGGATACGCTCCACCCCCTCCATCTCCCTCGACAGCTCCCCGCCCGCCCCGGGCACGCTCCCCAGCAGCTCGCGGAGCACCGCCCCGGGATCCGCGAACACCGGGCCACTGCGCGAGGAGGCGGAGGCGGAGCGCGCGCGCGCGTCGGAGAGGGACTTGTTGAGGTCTGTGACGGACGCTTGGGAGAGGTGGTCGCCCGCCTCTGGGTGTCAGAGTCAGAGTCAGATTTAGGTGTGGGGGGCGGGGGACGTACCGCCGAGGAGAGAGTGAAAAAAGTCGTTAGACCCAAACGTGCCTATGCACGCGCGTCAGACGTCGTAAGGGGGAGTAGGGGGGAGGCACGAACCAGTAACAACAGGCGCGACCCACTCCCCACCAGGCGCGCGCACCCGCACCTGGTCACCCACATGCAAGAACACCTCGCGGTGCCCCATCGTCACGAGCGCGATCTCGCACCAGTTCGAGTGCGCCGTGAAGTCTTCGAGCGTGTGCAGCTGGCGGCGTCGCGTCAGCGCATTCACGATTGGAGGAAGGAGCGGGGAAGGCACGGACACTCACCAGCGTGCCCAAGAGCCTGAACGCCTCGTACTCGTCCGCCTTGGCGCCCCGCGCGCGGTGCTGCCGCCCGAGATGCACACACCGCTCGATCAGACGCCGTACGAGCGCCTTCGACGTGTCCCACCCGCCCTGTTCTGCACAAGAAGTCAGCGCTTGCGGATGAGTGAGGACGGGAGGGGCGCACCGTTGGCGATGTAGTTCTTCATACCCGTGCGCGGGTCGATTTCGAGTTCGCGTGGCTGGGGGTGGGGCGGTTAGTGAGTGAGAGGGAGGACGGGGGGGGAGAGAGCGCACGTCGACGGGGGGCCGGAGGGCGGGGTGGTACCGCCGCGCGTCTTCGCCCTCGCCGTACCCTTTTGGGTTGTCGATGTGTTCTACCTGGTGTGTTGGACTTAGGATTAGGAGGAGGATGGGTGGGTGGGGGGACGCACGGGGAGGTAGACGCCGATGCGCTCGGGGGTTACTTCGAATTCGTGTGTGGCGTATCCGTGGGCCTGGAGATGTGAGTGAGGGCATGAGAGGAGGAGGAGACGCGGATGCGGACCATGAATCCGAGGACCATGAGGAGGTTCATGATTGTCTGTGGGGGTTTAGAAGTGGTGTGCAGATATGACCGCACGCACCTGGATCGGCATCTTCTTCAGCGACGCAATGTCGATTGCCTATACATACACAGATCTAATGAGCACGAAACCAAGCCGGCGGAGAGAACAAGCCCGTGCCTGGCTATAATCGCGCAACCAATTTCTATCCAAAAGTCAAAACTCAGATTTAAGAATAAGAATAACGGCTGTGCGGCACCCGAAATAGACCCTCTTGACATCCAACCCGCTAAACTTGCGGCCACCCGTGATCACCGACGCGAGCGCGACGATCCCGCCGCCGCCCTTGACGAGCTCGGCGAGTGTGTCTTCCTAGCACACGCACCGTCAGATCGAGATCGAGTG
>JAGGAW010008662.1:0-25545 GCA_017657375.1 Termitomyces sp. T27 | reverse complement strand
GCAGCAGACTGAAGCGATGCTGATTCGTCTGGTCTTCTTTATTCTGAAGGTCCCGCGTTCAATCCGCGGTGCCCCCATCTTCGCCTTGGTTATTTTTAGGTCACATTTTTTGCAATGTGCTTGAAATTGAAAATGTATTGACTCCGGTCCAGTACACTCAATAACGTTCTAGAAAAGTCTCCAATCCAGTAACAGCCAAAACATTTTGACATTAACAGCTATATAGCATAACGAACCCGCTGCATCTCGAAAGAGAATCTAAGCTCTCACCTGCATAGATGTCTCATTCACGCCGTGATCAAAATTCCAATATTCTCCGCGAGCTCTGGGAATACAATCCGTCCATCCTGGGAGACAAGGGTCGAGGAACGAGACAGGAAATGAGGTGATGGTATTCGCTACCCGTACCGAGAAAGCTGTTGAGAAATGAGGCGCGGCGGATATTTTTGCCGTGTCGTTGTAAGTTGGATCACATCCGGGTCGGTTAAGTTTGGCAAAAGACGCAGAGGTATCAGGTTTCGGGGAATGCGAAAATGAGTTTTGAATAGAGGAATAGGTCGATTCAGAAGAGCGCGAGGGATATGAGGTATGGATAGTGTAGCTTCAACAATGAGGTGGAAGTGGAATGCGTGAAGATTCAAACGGTGCGCGATGTGACAAGAGGGCGTAAGATTGTACGCTTCGGATGGAATTTTCTGTTCCACATTCCGTCTGGAATTTCGTAACAGAAATCTTGAAGGGATAATTACTGGAAGTCGATGCATTGAATAATATTTTACAGATGCAGAAGAATAGGACAGAGTCCCGATCTCAGGAGATGTAAGTAATCCGTGTGGGAGCACATGTAGAACTGATTCAAGGTCGTGGAGCTCGAGGGAGATGGAACAGAAGATGGATATACTCCTGAATGCGGTAACGCGCTCACTTTCAAGCCGTGTCCGAACATGCGAATCTTCAATTGTTCGAGGGGTGTGGACCTGGGTATAGTTTATACAAAGGAACTCATGAAAAGAGACAGTGAACAGAGAAATAGCGTGGTGCCTAGCAGTGAGGCTTGTTGAACTGTCAGAATCTCCGAGTACATTGGTCTGAGTGGAACATCATGAGAGAGAATCATTGTCGCTAGCTTCCATACAAAGTGTCAGTGACCGCGCCCTTTGCTGAGAGACCGTGAGGCGATGTATTGAACCCATCTGAGCAGTGCTATAGTTTGTGTATAGTTCCCAGGACGATACGGAGATTGACGCAATGAACTTATCTCGACGGAATGGGACAAGCGGACCTCTGCCCTCATGACCTCGCCATGATTCTCTGTATTCGAAGGCTCGTTACTCCATAATCTACACGGGTTGTAGACGTTTCGATCTAAATCAGTGATAATGCGATCCATTTCGGCAATGTAAGCCTCGAGGTGATCTTTGTTGAATCCTCGCAGGCTAGTGGTTCCGTCAATAATGTGCCTTCGAGGGTCGAGAGATGAGTTCAAGGGTAAAGGGAGATTTTTTGATTTACCAATTCTGTGGTAAAGATCCAATCATAGTTTCTTTTATCAATAATGCTTTATTTGTATTGAATAACCGTCAACAATTGCTAGATGTTGAGTTAGACGATGTGGGATACGGTGACAAGGAGTGCCATTAAACCAACCGTGAAACTGAAGCTCCCGTTCATTGTGACATCTCGTCTTTCAACCAACTATTTTATCATGCAAAGTGCACGTAGATGATGCCTACAAGGTCATTAGCATATTTCACGAGATAGGGTCCATGGTTCAATGTCGTGTAACTCATGTTCGCAAACCAACAGCAAGTGACCAACAAGACCGCATACTAGCCACATCAAATGGCATTGGTGCCATCAGACATGTAAGTGCGTTTTTCTCTCTGAAGCGGACCAATATACCTGCCAGCAGTTGCGACATTAGCTAGCGTTGACGTTCGTCGTTGGTTGAGTTCGGTGTTCGGACCTGCCTACAATATCCGAGGCTACTTCCAGTGGCAGTGCGCTCGTACCTGAATAGTCGAACTTGAACTCGGTGCTTGATCAAGCTAGAGTTCTGGGCTACTTTCTCATCTGACGGCCCTTCCATTCCCTCTAGAAGCGCAGGCGCAACGGTTGTGCATCTATCATATGTGTTCACTCTGCTAACTGTCATCACTAAGTATGTATACCAAATTGACGGGCATTCAGGATATCGCGTAAGACTCTTCACTGCAGTTCCCAAACTAATGCGATGAACAACCTGTTTTCTTTTCCCGTCGTCAGCTTCTGACTCTCATTCACTCTCAGAGCCGAACTCCTTACATTATCAACCCATGCGTATCCACTCCTGTGCACCACGATACGGTCTTCTTGCTTCTACGACACCTTGTTCTTGGTCACGATAAGACGGGCCTTAGTAGTGGTGGGAGAAGAGGCAGGAGGCTGGCATATGCGCTCTCTGCAATAGTTGCGCTCGAACCAACACCTGTAAGTGACTCATTTGGGTCAGGTCATAAGTTAACCTGCGTATTCATGGCTCCACAATATCTCTTTCTGATCTTAGACGGACTCTCGACTTCTTTTGCCTTTGTACTCTTGGAACGACTTCACGCCGGTTGTCGAAATGAAGATCGCCCTAGCCACAGGTCTTAACAACACAAACTTTGGACAATCAGACCGAAGTATCTGACACGGGCTTGACAGCCATTCGACTTCGTCGCCTCGGCCATTGCATGCGTAGATTGTACGCTATACTCTCCAGACTTTTCCTCGTGCACATCCTGAGATCTGACGGGACGATAATTGAAATTCGGTAATGGAATGATGTATGATTTTTGGTTCTACTCGCGTCCATGTGTATACTTATTCCGATCCAAGAGTATAACTTTGTCAATCGTTTCTTCTTCATTTTGGTCGTTCCCTGCACGGAACACGTTCCGTCAAGAGTCTGTTGATTCGTGTCCCCTCCTTCAACCCGGAACCTTATTGACTCTTTTTGAGGCCGGCCCTTGTCAAGATCTTGAATCACAAAGTCACTGACCAGAGTTGCAGCGGGGAGCGGTCACGTATGTATGTCTGCGTTTTCTGTCATCTGATCGAAGGCTCGTCGTTCTAAAAGGCTGACGTTCCACCCGCGGGATCGTTGAAACTGATGGTTGCATTCATGATATCAACCGTGACTAGATCAATCAATCCGCTAAGCTCTCTATGAGGCAATGTACAATGCAAATTCTGTTGGCTGAATTCCGACACATGCTTAAGAATAAGATACCCCATCCTCTATTCGTGATTCCAAAACTGCACACATCCGGCACTATGCTCTTAATCATTGCTGGAGGGCATGATAAGGGCCTGTATCATTCCTGTAGAAGACGCATTTCCCTCCTTGAACTGCTTACTCCTATACGAAGCACAGCGATCTCTCAACATGTCATATCTCGGTTTCTGGTGGAACATGAAATTTGCTGGCGCATTCGTCCGCATTCATTCTCATCGACGGTTTCTTGTGTACTTGTGTTTCTGGCCGCGCCTCAGCCAACAAACTCATGGGCTTCGTGGAGGATGAAATCGTCGTTCCTTTGACTTTTCTCGCAGAATCTTGGTCTTGCGCTTTTCGATATCATCGATGGACCTTCTACCACAGGAGCATGGTATTGCAAGACACGCTACATCTTTCTATCTGTCATATGTATAATGGGGTATTCATATAGAAGTGCTGTGACCCTCGATGACCAAATAAAGCTAGTCTCGAATTCGAAAGAATGATGTTAGCGAGGTCAGCTGGCAAAGAACCATCATGATAATTGCCAAATGAGGTTGCGTGACACTGTATGTTGTCTGCCTGAAATTGTGAGTACTCGAGCCAGAAATATTTTCACTATAATACGTAACACGGGCATGTCAAAAATCCAGGGAGCCCTCGAATTCTTCAAATCACTCAGACAACTCACCACCACCTTGCTATCACCGAACATCCACGCTCTTTCTTGCAGCCCTTTTCACGATGAATATCGACCTCGATCTAGGTCCCTTGCCCAGCGCAGCTCGCCCGAAGCCAACTGCGGACGTAGAGGTCGGCGCGACAACTCACAACCATCAACCCGACATTTCTTGTATTCCGCCTCGTCTAGCGAGATCATTGCGATCGCAACGCACAGCCGGAGCAGGTACTTCGACATCTTCCCAGTTGGATGTGTGTCTGTCATTATCCGAAATCCTTGTGTCGTTGCCATCTTACACTCATCCCCCTCTGATACCTCAGATTGAACGAGGTCATAATCAAACTGATTCCAAGTCGGATGAAGCTGTGGACGCGAAAAGCGAGGATGGAAAAGATAATGGTCAGGTTGGCACTGCTATGGTATCTATCGTCATTCGACTGAAAAATCATCGCCTTCTCATTGTGATTAGCCCTCGTTTGTCTCCCTTAAAGTAAGGATAGACGAATTCCGCCTCAAAGTACAGTATTAGGGGATTATCGATGTATCGGCTCATCAGACCACCGTATTTCAAAGTATTCGTCGTCCTTCAACCGATTTGTGCCGTATGTCCTCACCTTGGACTTTTTTAAGTCGCTTATCTCTGCTATCTTCTTGCCCTCGTTTTCGGCAGCTAATGTAACATGTGTAAATGATATAGGTACATATCTTGCTCTCGACGCTATTCGACTATTATCGTCACTACATATAATCCACAAATTACCAGATTGTGTTGTACCTAAGACAGTAATCAACACACGATTGTCACGATTGGAAAGGAGCTGAGATCTCCAAAGACAGGTTTATCGGAGGCGGCCAAATATGCAGGCAGGGGTCCAGTTTCAGAGTGAGATTGTGTATTTTTTAGACAAGAAAGTCGTATAGGTGAATGGGCAGCAGGAACGGTACCCACGAGAAAAAAAGGCATGCGAGACTCAAGATTACTAGTTTAGATACGGCTCTATACTCGATGGTCTGTTCCGAGTTGTGCACGATAGGTCGAGCTGGTACGAGGGCCACGAAATTCGAAATCCCTCACCATATCCGGGCGCAATCTTAGTAAGTGCAAAGACGAAATAGATGCGAAGTATAAGAGCGCCACGGGAAAAGATTTCCCTATTGCACAAGTCATAAATACAGAATACGTACTCGAATTGAGTTTTATTGAACATACGCGTAACATCACCATGATTTACTAAATTGCGGCTGTCTGAGGGAAATCGTCTGGGCATCTGGAATCCTACCATCACTCAGTATCGAACGTCGAACTCTTGTACATTTAGGCGGGTGTTTCCATGAGTCAAATTAGAGGGAAATGGATGTATTCCCGCGGGCCAGACACGCTGAGAGAGAGTTTCGTTCCTCCAGGAGCCTCTTTCTCCTTCACAGCTGGCATAAGTTACAAGACAGACCGATCCAAGACCGATCATCGAATTTTGTGTAAGTATAATGCAGAAAATACTAGTGAAATGGATTTCCTTACCTTGGGTCAACCTTGGGTTCATCAGTTTGCTCATGATACCCAGTACTCGCGATTCAGCGACCCATTTCCATATCTCGATGACAGTCCGTTTCTTTCTTCCCTTATTTCGTCAACCTTTGGTCAGATTCATGTACTCGACATCCACGAACGGCAACGGTGACATCAGGAAAACCCTGAACTTGTTCGAAATCAGCACAGTTGATATTAATTGTGTTTCATCTGACAACAACTTACGGCCCGATGATGCTTAGAATCATCATTTATGCTCATGTCGAAAACCCATGTATTAATTTAGATTTACTGTGCTCAAAATGATGAGTAAATATCGTCCGTTCTCGAAAATTGGTTACCATAGATCTAGCTGACAGGACTGAATACAACACACGATAGAGGTGCCGGTCCGTGAAAAAAAATGTGCGCCATTGTGCTAATTTTCAAATGTAGGGTCACCCTAGCAGTGATTTTGAATGTCAAATTTTGGATGTTGACTTTGTTGTCATGTCGGACGACGCCTTGAGAAGCTTCTGCTTAAGAGTTGGATTGGTTAGACAGAGGGAACCGTGAATGCATAACAAGGAACTACACAAGCTGTAGCAAGAAATGAAGAAAAAGACAAGTTGGTAGGAAGTGATTCAGTAAACGTCTAGGATGATCAAAGGATGATGCAAAATAGCATAGGAAAGTTTCAAAACCCTGGAGATCAAGTATTGCGACACATGTTGTGGAAGCGAGGCAAAAATCTACAGTGTGTCGTTAATACATGTACAAGTCAGGTCGCATGATAGTGCCAACAGCATACCAGCAGTATTCAGCAACTTTCCCAATCTAGAACGCAAGAAGTCAAACATCAGTGACTTTGACCCAATGCATGAGGTCATCCATAATATCATCTGCAAGAATTGCACAAGCAAGTTAGGACCTAGAACCATGTTAACAAGCTAGTAAACGCTCACCAGAGTCACCACGTTGGTTCAGTGTGACCCCTTCTGTCGACGCAAGGGGCACGGCAACGGAAAGAGTTGCAAGGGTGGTAGCGACAAGCAGGAAGAGAATACGGAGGGAAGGCATGGCGACAAGCTGTGATCACGAAGATAGTACGAATGAAAAACTTATATCTTATATCGCTCGGGAGGTTGGGTTAGGCGAAGTAGATGGGGAAGAGAAAGGGCTTGAGCAGGCCAATCTTATAGCGAAACTGTGACTAAACATGAGGACATAAATAATCATATTAATCAACCTTGAACCATTTAGAGACGGGTGCTCACGGTATATGTGTGCTAACGGTATATGGGTGCTAACGGTATATGGTCCCAGGTTCACCTTCCGTCAACGGACCATTTGAAGGGTGGTGTCACTGGTGTGGATGTTTGTGGCACGGATACAGCCGATGGTTGTACGGTTCATGCGGCCAGTTGATAAAGTTTTACAACAGGAAAACACATACCTAATATCCTGTCTTCAGGTTTGGCACCCACCGTTTGGGTTTTCAGGTTGAATAAGTAATGGGTAGAAGAGTCATAAGAGGACTAATTTCGATGGCATCATGATGTCATATTTATTATTATTCATATGCAGAGGTCGGCTACTATTTTGTTCGACAACAAATTTGTTCCCGGAAACTACTTTGGTTGGATTATGATTAGTCTGAGTAATTTTATTGACTTTGATGGTGAGTGTTACTGTGTGTAGTTCTCTGACAGTATCTTTTTGCAGGAAATTCATGATTGAAACCTTATCCAAGCCCGTACAACCGTCAACAGCCGTGTACGGCTATTTTTATACGGGTCCATACGGGTGCTACCCGTACCGTCTACCGTACCTGGCCGTCAAATGCAGGATGATGCCTGACGGAACAGGCACGGTGCCCGTACAGACGGTCCCGTACAAACCGTTTTGTACGGGACGGTGTACAGCCCTACCTGAGACTCGGAGAACACAAAATTTTTGACCGTGTGCCATAAGTTGCCATAGGGGTTTGCCACTGAATCCGTCAGCTCCAAGCTCCGTCCAAGAAGCCAGGGGACTGCCAGTGCTATGCTTCTCCCCTCGAATCTCCTTCCGGTCCTCTTGCCCGGAATGAACGGACCAGGTGTATCGATATACTCAAAAGCAAAACAGTGAAATCTTTGGTACATCTAATCCCTTGACCAACATGGATCAAACACAACCAGTCGTGTGCCTATCAAGTTTTGACCTTTTGCGACGGCAGGGTGCGGCCAAACGTGCCCGACTTCTGTTCGAGCAGCAGCAGGAAGAAATTGATGAGCAGGAAAAATTGAAGAGCAAGAGTGGGATGCCGGGCAGGAGCAAGTGCAGGAGCAAGTGCTTGAAGATGCCGGGCAGGGGCTGAACAGGAGACCGGGGAGCAACTCAGTGATTAGTATCAATCAAGCGGAATTGTCGAGCTTCGTCTTAGTGAATGTCTAACATATCGGAGTACGTACGTACCTGCTCCGTTTCCTCTTCTGAGAATGGGCCAGATTCCACCCGTTTTGCCATAGCCGTTACGATATTTCAATGTGATTCGAAAATATCGGGATACGACAGCAATGGAGAGTCGGACCTACTCAAGTGATCTTACAGTTGCTCCAGGTCAAGCATAGATCGAACAACACGGGAGTGACACCTGGCAGGGAAGAACAACTTGATCTCAACTGCTGTGACGACGTTCGCGTGGATACTTGCAGATTTTCATACAAGCCACGCCACATAACATGAGCAACACCGAGTCCGAATTCAAAAGGCAGCAGATCAGAAAATTGTACGACAAGCTACAAGATACGACAGCGACGAGGAAATATTGCAAAGATCAAGATATGCGTGAATCAGTTTTCGAACCAGAAAAAAGAAAGAAAAAAACAAAGGAAAGCAAGCCATGCTGAGAAATGTCCAAGAAATACTTAGTGTCTATCTCACCCCCGTGCAAGTGTCCATCCGTCCAATGCATAGATTCCCTCATCCGTCGTCTACGGAGCAGCAGCGGCGGGCCGACGGCCCATACCGATACCCGACCCAACACGCACAAACGTCTCCAACGACGCCCGCCCATTAATCAACAAATCCTCGTCCCACTCCACCCTATCCTTCTCAAACAACATAACGATCGTCGAGCCGCCTATTTTCAACAAGTCAGTCCCCACTCTCACAACCACCCCGCCCCACAAAGAAAAACACCACCCACCAAACGCAAAGTACCCAAACTCCTGCCCGCGATGCACGTGCTCGCCCTCCTGCACCGTCATCTTGATACTCCCAACCATCATCGCGCCAATACACACCGCCATCACGCGTCCAAACTGCGGACTGTCAATGGGCACGATCTTGCGCACGTTCTCTCCATACACATCGAGCGAGCTCCGGATCGCCTGCGGCTTTACATACGCATCAGCACCACAAACACAATACCAAAAGAACACAAAAAACCCACATTAACAGTATAATACTCCCCCGAAATAACCGTCATCGGCCCAATCGTGCCCTCCACCGGCGAATGGAAGCGGTGGTAATCCTGCGGCGCGAGCCTGAAAATCACGAGCGCCCCGTCCTTGTACCGCTCGACCTCGTCGCGGTACGCCTCGCCCAGGAGCTTGGGGACGCTGAATTCGCGGCCCTTGATCCACAGACGCGTGGCGTCGTCGACGGTGGAGAAGGTCATGAGCCGGCAGTCGGCGGCGCTGACGAGGCGGTAGGGGTCCTCGGGCGATTCGATGGGGCGCGCGGAGGGTTTGAGTTTCCTGCTGAGGAGATTAGAGGGAGGGAGGGAGGAAGGAAGGTGTGTACATACCGGTAGAAGAACTCGTTGAATGTTTCTGGAGGCAGGTCAGTGCGAAACAAAGAGGACAAAACAAGCAACCCACTAAACGAATCCAGCGGGTCGAGAATCTCATCGACGTTGAGCCCATGGAACTCGATGAACCCGGGTATCTCAGCCACAGACTGCGGCGAATCGTACTTGACGCCCTGCTTAAACGACAGCGACTTGAGTAATTTCCGTGCTTGAGAACGCCCGTCAGTTCAACATGAGACACCACAAACAACCAACCCACCTCGTCCACCCTCCATACGGCTCGTCGCGCCCTCAACAAATCAATATCAGTCAACGAAATGTAGAACAGACAACGAGACCCCGAACCTTGTACAACAACCGAATCCCAAGCCTCACATAAACCTGCATCTTCTCCTCCTCCAACTGTCCCGTCATCCTATTCTGCACAATAATATTCGCCGAATTCTACAAACACACCCATCAGCAACCTCGTCCCCCCCCCATCTCAAACCACTCACCGCACCAAGCCGATACCCGCCCCCACCGACCTTATTAATAATCCTCGTATACCACTTCCTCTGCGCCTGGCTCGCCGTCACGTACTCGCCCACCACAATCCTACTCACCTTGCCCCAGTCCCCGCTCGCGCACACCGCCATGTGCGTCACGATGTCCACCTCCGCCTTGTCGCTCAGCCGCGGGCGGTGGCAGATCGGGCAGCTCTTCACGTTGATCACGCGCTCCGCGACGTCGTCTTCCGAGGGGTCGGACGACGACGGCGTGAGCGCCTGTGTCGGCTGCGCCTTGCGACGGCGGAACCGGCTGCGTTTCGGTTTGGCTTGTGCGGGCGCCACAACGCCGGCCTGCATCTTAGGCGGGACCAACGCCTGCGCGCCTCCGACACCCGCAATCGCCGGCGCAAGCCCACCACCGCCCCGCCCTCGCCCGCCTCATCGCTCGAATACGCAGACGACGACGAGTACCCGCCCGACGCACCCTCTCCCTCCGCCCCCGCTCCAAAATCCATCCTGCTCAAATCCAGCCCGAGCGGCCCCTCACCCCCCGCCGGCGTCCCACTCCCACTCGTCCCCGCATCCATCCCCACCCCCACCCCCACCCCCGCGCGCGCCCCCTCCGCGCGCCCGAGCACCCCCTCCAAGCTCCGCACGACCTCCTCGACGCTCAGCTCGTCCACATGGGGCTTCTTCCCCCGCCCGACCCAGAACGCATCGACCGTCCCCCGGGAGAGCGTCGACCCGAGCGAGTCGAGCAGCGACATGAGCTCGACGTGCGAGATCGTGCCCGTGTCGTCCGTGTCGTACTGCGCGAGGTACGTCCGCCAGAAGCGGTGCCGCAGCAGGGAGTAGGGCTGGTATTTTGCGCTGCGGGAGGGTGGGTGGGTAAGTAGGTGGTGGGCGGGCGGGAAGAGACGCAAGCGCAAGCTCACCGGACGTAGATAAAGGGCTTGTGCCGCCCCTCCCATTCGGGCGGTTCCTTGCCGGCTTCGCCCTCGAGGCGGAGTTTGAGCTCGACCATTTCGTGCTCGCCGGACTCGGTGCTGTCGTAGAGACCCGTCTCGGGGTTCTTCTGCGGTGCTTTGTCGATGAGGTCTTGGACCTGCGGGGTGCGTGAGTATCTATTCGACAGCGAGGAGTGATAGCGATGGAAAGAGAACCCCACCCACCTCGAACCCAACCTCGCCAACAAAATCATTACTGCTCATCTTATCCCAATCATGCACCCTCAGCTGGACATTCCACTTCGTCTCGTACCTCCGCACATGGAACAACAACTTCTCGTCCCACGTCGGGTTCAACGAATGCCTCACCACACGCGTGCGGAACACCTTCTTCCCAAACGAGATAACAACAAACGGGTCCATGTCGAACGACGTGCGCGTCACTACAGACGCCTCATCAGCCGCACATCCACCAATTACAAAAAGGAAACGCACTGTTCTTAAGCCGCGGCAGATCCTCAGCTCTACACACCTCAAGCATCACAATCCCCAAAATATCATTATCACCCGCATCATACTCGTACGCCTTCCCGCCCTTCCCGCCCCTCCCCAGCCGCTTCTTCTTCGCCTTGCCCCTCCCCTCGGCCTCGGGACCCACGAACGGATCGCCCGTCTCCGCGCCGGGCGTCGGCGGCGCACTTCCCGTCCCCGAGCTCTTCCGCGCGCCAAAGAACCTTCCCTTCTTCGCACCCGCGGGCTCCTGAGCCCCGGAGTCCTCAGCCGGATCGATGGGCGACGACGAGAGCGAGCTCGCGGGCGACGGGGAGGACGAGGACGTCGCGAGGCCGGAGAGGCGCCGTATGGGGATCGCGAATTTCTTGGCGAAGGACGGCGAGGGGGGTTTGGTTGCGATGGGTGTGGATGTGGGCGTCGGCGCGGGCGGGAAGACGCTCGTGAGGGGTGTCGGGGCGTCCGAGGGGGGTGAGGAGGGCTGGAGTGTGAGTTGGGGAGGGATGTGCAGAGGGGGTGCGGTTGGGGGCATTAGTTCCTCGGGGGCGTCGGTGAACTCGAGGTCGTCGTCGTCGTCGGACTCGGCTTCGTCGGATGAGAGGCCGCCGTCGTCTTCGAGGACGGAGCTGCTTGAGATTGTGCCGACGCCTTCGGTCTGTGGAAGATGTTAGGTGAAATCGAGAAATAAAATAAAATGAGACATACAGGCGGAGCAGAGACAAGAGAGAGTTGGGAGCGTTTGAGGAGTTCAGCATAGATAACGTCGAACTCGAGGTCAGTTTGTGGATTAGGAGGCCTGACAAAGCCTAGTTTGACAATCACCGCGCCAGTAACGACCGCGCCCACCCGTGTCGACTCGAGATTGACCGCAAAAGGCTACACCATTCCTTATCAGCGACAGGAGCATCACAGCACAAACGCACACACCTTATTCGACGCATCGTCCCACCCAAAGCCCCTCCCCTCCGCAAACCACTCCCCGAGCGCAATCGCCGCCTCACCGAGGTAATCCTTCCCCAGCGTGTCCTTATCCCACACCACAATCTCCACCGCGCCCAGCCCGGGCGCCGCCGCGAGGTGGATCGGGAAGTCCCACGTCGCCTCGCGCGCGGCGTACGACGGCGCGACGGTGCGCTTTGCCACGGGGGTTTGGTGCCGCGTCCCGAGGAGCGAGGCGACGACGAACGGGTCCGAGAGCCCGTTGCGGTCGCGCGCGGCGAGGGCGGTGCAAGAGAGGATTTGCACGCGCAGCAGGACGAGCGGGGCGTCGGTGGAGGAGGGCCGGGTGACGCGGGAGGGAAAGCGGGCGGCGCTGCGGAGGGCCCGCTTGAGGTGCAGGCGGGGGGGCATGGTTGCGAGAAGGAAAGAGCTTGAAACGAGTCTGCCGGCCTCGATATCGGGAGCGGCACGTGCTGATCTCAGTTTCCCGCGTGACACCGAGCGCGTTGTCAGGCAAACTTTTTTTTGCTATTGGCTGAGCTATGGCTGTGCGCTGAGTCCTTGCGAGTCACTGCGACCGGCTCGAGATGGTATAATTGTGCGCTTAAGTCGACGCCCATGATCTACTGACATTATCATTCCGCCCATCTCCGGCGCCCTATCGATTTTTCAGGTCCCTTATCGTCATCGTTAACGTACTGCATGTACACCTCGCGTCATCCAGCTGACGATGACATCCAGTGCCTAGCCAGCCCGAGAACATGTAATCGATATCTTCACGTAACGAATTTATCATTACTCCCGCGCGGCAAGCACTCTGCGAATGATGTTTATCCCCACCTAGTACGCAGTACTATCCATCATGTACTTATGTAAAACTTGCAAACTTGCATATGCATGACGAGGTATATAGGTTCCTCCCAATCGATCGCGATCGCGAATCTAGGTCTATGGAAAACATGAGAAAATGTACATAAGGTAATGATTTTGCGTATTCCATGATTTCACGCTTTGTGCTGTGCCTTCGACCTCACAGGTCACCTGCGATTCTCATCCCCTCAATACTAGATATCTTATCCTCGTAATCTTATCCTCGTACCTATCGGCATGTTTAATTTAATAAACCACAGAACCACCCCATCTCTCCCCCTAAAGTCTACTGCACGATCCCACATCGTGTTCCCTACCCGCGTAACCATCGCCTATCTGTACCCCTCGCTTTAAGCTCTCCGTCTTTTCGCTCCAGAACCCTCTTGACCTTTCCTCATCAGAATCGAATATCCAACTCCGCCACTCCCGCCCGTGGTGCCGAACTTTTAACTTATCACGTCGAGCCCATCCCATCGCCGATGTCTCTTCCTCAACCACGCCGCCTCGCCATACCATAAGTACCCTCCTCAGAAACCACCGCCAACCTTGAACTAACTATCCTTGATCCATATACTAAGTACTATGTGAAATAACTCGGTCGGTTCGACCTCTTTCCCGCGGCGCCATCCCGGTCCTCCAGACTCGTATCGAAGCTCTACTGTCCAACCGTGATCGCTTTCTGTACATACCCGGGATATTCCTGGACGTTCTCACCTCCCCGAGAGGACGCCATCAGTCTGCACACCCCAAATTCCCCAAGTCTGATCAAGCATTCGTACGTAACAAGAATCACTTCCACGTCAAGCTCCTTCGGCGCGGGCCGCATATCCGTTTTCCATCGACCTCAGCAGCACGAATGCAAGGTTTCATGGCCACCTACTTCCACAATCGATACATCTATCATTGACGACTCGCACGAGGATGCAAGTTCCTACCACCTTCGAGCTTCATCCACGATCTTCACAACCTCAATGATAGACACCACGATCGAAACCCGACACTTCAACGTTCCAATCGCGCAACTGGTTGTGCGGTTCACGCTTCGTCGCGTTCAAATTTCACCTACGATCTTCATACCTTCGATAGGCATCGAAATACGACACTTCCAACCCCGCTCCAATCCAATCGCGAACGTATCAGCGTGATCCAGCCCCGAAACGAACATCTCTCCTCCTCGTGACTAGATTCGATAGCCACCCTTTCGACATTCCATTCCTTCACCGATATCCTTCGAACTCATTCATCCTCCCAATCTGTCTGTATCCTCGCTGCACCCAGGATAACGTTCCTTTTGGAGCTCCCACATCGTCGATGTCTTCTCGATCACACTGCCTCCTCACACCTTCCTCGAAAAACCCGTCGACACGGCATCTTCGATAACAACTCGATAATATGGCGCGCTACTTCAAAAATTTAACCTGTTTTCCGTGGCTACGCACAACTCTTTCCATACCCCTTTCTGATTCGGTCCATGTGACCGCGAACCTCCTCAAACTCAGACCGTCTATGTAAAGCTCCCGTAAGTTGCTGCCGGGATCTCGTCAACCAATCCCGATCAGCCACCGTCGTCCATTTTCAACTGCAGACATCATCTTGCAAAATACGTCCAATTGGTGCATACAGATCGCCGCTAAGAATCCGTGCCGCCGTCCTGCTGCAGATCATACGAACATTCTACGTACCCCGTGGCCAAGCAACTTAAGAGGACCCGAGTGCACCCCAAAATCAACGCCCACATCCATGTCCGACACGCTATCGCCTCCAAATCGCGTATATGTTCACCACTCCCTCCGTGCTGTGCACCCCAACTCGAAAATCGCGTCATCCCGATGACGAGTCTTCCGAATCGTATCCAAGTTCCAACGTCGGTCGCAATCGCCATACCCAGCTCCCAATCCCAGCACGCGCCCCATCGACATCGTCTTCTTCGTTGAATCCTGGACGTTCTCAGCCCTCGTCGTGTCCTTCGGAATGATTGGCCAACGCGCAAGAAGATAGCGTATCGATATTATGGTCGCGAATTCACCAAAACAGAAAACGCAGGGTAACTCCCGCGTTTAGCTCCTTCGTGTTACCCGAACCAGCGCATCAATAGCCCATCGTTCCTTCCCAGCAAGCACTCAGCGAATCAAGTCTTCACCGCTACCTATCATGTAAGGCCTGTACGAGGAGGTACGTTACCTTTCTTGTGCGAATTTGTCTAGGAATCCGGGATCATTACTTGCTTATACCTTTGATAGCTTCCATGGATTATGAAGTCACGAAACGAACACATTTTCCCTCGCGAGAACCTCCCAGATTACCTGCTCTCCGCCTTCAAACCCATCCGACCCATCATCCTCGCTTTGATCCAGAACAAACACGTTCCTCCTCACCTGGACCTGGAGGTACATATCATAGCACATCGTCGGTACCCTTCTCTTCAATCCGCACCGTCCGTCGACGAGTCAATCATCTTTGAACCACAGAATATACGGCGCACAATGCCATCTCTTCATATTTAACTAATAACCACTGTATGATCTCCCGCTCCTCTTTGCGTTCTCTTCCGTGGCAGAAACATATCATCTTTTGACTAATTCTTTGGTTGTGTACTTGAATCATTTATTAATATATATGTCGTGGGCCTGACGGATGCAAATCGAATGTTTGAGTGCACATCGGTGCGCACATGCGAACGAGCACATTTGAATCTATGACAAAGGTCTTGTAATCGTTATCTACTTCACAGGCCATTGGTTGATAACACGAGGTAGAACAGAATAGAAATGAGGATGGACAAAACTTCGAAACAATCTAGCATAACAGCGCGCTCAGACGCCGTACGGACCGAACCCTTTTGGTCCGTACCCATTGTTCGCAAGCAGGTTTGGCGTGTTTTCGGCTTTGTAAAAAATCTACTGAGTTTCTGGAGACCTTTGTACAGGTAAATCGACTTACAGACACCACTCAAATCTTGGAGAGAATGATTCCTCAAGATATCCATCATTTGTTCATTTTGATCGTAAACGACAATTGAACTGTAATGAGCGATAAGGCCTGTCACGAAAGCAGCGGCCTGTATATTTTCCGCGTCAGTCAAGTTCCTGTTGCATGAAAAGTGTACATGCATACCATGGATGTTCCAGATTTGGTCACGCATGCCTAAGCAGTTTCGGAGGCAGACAAGTGAGCAAGCAGTGAAGAATAATTGATAAGTCTCAATGGCACCGATCAGACTCACATGTTTGTCCTTAATCCCAGCGCTGATGATCCCTTCTCCCGGAGCAAAGATATTAACAACCGGTCCATAGTTTGAGAATTTGGCTTGTTTATCTTGGATGGTAGATGCGGCAACAGTGATCGCGTTCGGAGAACGAGCAGGAGAAAGACCGCTTGCGTCCTCCGCCGTGTTGCCCGCTGCAGCCTAGTCATTTACCAGAATCAGGTACAGGAAATCATTGCTTCAACAAATCCTTCGCTCACAACAACAAAGATACTATTGCTTGCCAACTGGATTCATTTTGGAATCAGATTGCCACTCTTAAGATTCAATGCATATAGAAAGGTAGGAAGCGTACTTCGGCAATGGCATCATCGAGGGGCTTCGACCCATTTGTGGTGAAGCCTAAGCAGGCGATAGAGAGGCGACGGGCGCGCCGTGCTGATGAGTAAACATAATCCAATCCAGAGATTCTGGGTCACGAGCAGAAAGGAACAGGTCACTTAAAGAGCTTCAAAGTTAACAAAACCAACTTACACATCAGAGACCCGGCCTTTACTATTGTATTGTTGGAGTTATTAGCCATAGATTGTATGCAAGCCAGATCAACAACTAAAAATCTCACCCCTCATGGTCCAGAACTTTGACTGCAAAGATGTCGGCCATCTTTGCAACACCATACGTTTTTCCGGCCGCTAATCCGCTATACTCAAGTCAATTTGAGAACGGCTGGTGTAAGGTTTGGCCAACATACGCCATGTGGGTCCCATGTCCATTATCGTCTTTATCAGGGTTTAGGCCGAACGTAGCACCCCACTTCGCGCGTCCCTCAAAGTCAGCCTAAGCAATGTTGAGTAAAAAAGCAAAGGGGTAATCATTTAATGTAACAACGTACGTGATCAACATAGACACCTTTACGGGTGATAGCATGAAAATGAGCTGCATGGTCTGTCCGATAAGATCTAGACGTTTACCTGTGTCTAGAGGAAGAAACGAAGGATATAATGACTGTAGTTGGCCTACTAAGATGGGAAACGTACCAACAGAGTATATGTGGACCTCTTCACCTGCTTGGGGAAAGTAATAGTATTTAAAATTTGTTGCTCTGTGTCAGCGGATGTCAGTTGAGCCCACTTTTTGAATACTGCTACTACAAACCCGACATCCTGATTTTGAAGCTTGGTTCTGGAACTCAAGCGTGCGAGTCCCCAGGTAGCATTATTCCTAGCACCGATGTATTTCTTATCAGTCAACAGTTACCAATGGGAAGAAAACTGACTGAGTCGAAGGGCTCTCAGATTGGGTCGTCTCCGCAGCCTGCACGATGCCATCCTCATAGATCTCCTCGACATCAGGATTCTTCTTTAACTCTTCGATTTCGTTGTTGGTGAAATTGCCTGTGTTCAGGTGAACCAGATGAATTTAGCCATTGAAATACAAGAAAATGTCAGTTAAGAACGTAGTACATACCAGCACAGCCGTTGATAACCCACTCGTAACAGTGCACCGTGTGGTTTCCACTTTCAAAAGAACGCTTGGCGCTTGCGGATTTGAATGTCACGATGTGTAGACCGTTCATTGGACCAGGAGATTTCACATCGTTAGTCAGAGAGCGGGATACAGCGAATACCGGCACAATTGAAACAAGAATCGCAAGGCAAGCAATAGAGGAGCGCATTTCGCACGTGAAAGAGCACAATGAGAAGACTGAGGACATGATACGCTTGGTGACCTTGCCTTTATACCTTCGCGCTGTCTTCTGAGAAACTAGAAAAGAAAAACCACCAGCATGGTATCCATGGCATCATATCTGAGTAGATATTCAATCAGTTCGCGAAATGGCAAGATGTCGGATAGTCAACATGATCTATGTTCTGATGAGTGCGATGTAGAGCTATACGGTTATGTCAACCACTGGCAGGAAACGTAGCTCGTCCTTAGAGAGAATAGTCAAGGGAAGCTCATAGTAGTTAGATTAAAACCGCCAGATTGGTGACCATGGCATATGATCTAATCGGTTACACAGGATGTTGGATTGGCGACCTCGACATAAAATAGGAGGAAGCGAATATCATGGCTCTATGTCGTTCTCAGTCTTGATAAGATTGTGTCAACTACCCGGGACATCGTCCTGCTGTCAGTCCTTTTTGCGCTGAAACTCACAGGGAAAAAATAAATAGTCTGTGAACTTATCAAGATTAGAAAGGAGCGGATGTCGAAATAGCAAGAGTGAGAGATACGAGTGACTCGACAAAAGTTTTGCGCCAAGTAGATGTTATGCGATGCACCTTCTTCATCACCTTAAGCACGATTTTGCATCACGATCTGAAAAAGGAAGGTCACGTACAAGTTTTTACAGATCTTAATCATCGTTGAAGGGAGAAACGAGCGAAAGAAATTAGGCCACTTTGGATGGTTTCGGAGAGTGCAAACAGAGAACGAGTTCCTTAATTCCTTATTCAAACATAAAGGCCGGATAGAATCGATATTTGCAAAGCACTTTGGCCGATTGATTTACCAAGGTCTGAGTGGAATTCATCCTTCTGTAGGAATTGTGAGGATATTGAGCGACGAGCATAGACCTGCATGAAGACAAGAAATTATATAGATTCAAACAAGATTCAAGTGGAGCGGGGAAGGATCCCAACAGATTGGCACAACTTGAAGATCAGCAGATACATTCGACGCGATAACAAGAGTGGGGATACAAGTGGCACAGCAAAAATGTTGTTTGGAATAGATGCGATGCGATGCGATGCGATGCGCTTTTTCCATCAGCATGGACAACCCTAAGCACAATCTACACGATGGCCGTGGAAAGTTCGTCCAGATTTTAGCAAGAGAAATACTCTAGATGGTTCCGAAGGGCCTCAGAAGAGAACGAGTATCTTACTCTACAACAAGATAGCAGATGCAATTGTTGCCAACTACTTCTTTGACCAGTTGACTTCTTGAGCTCTGAGTAGATAATTCAGCCTGTACAGCATAAAGGAAGGTAGCCATAGAAGACTGTGCATTACTTACTTACTCGATGACTCCTTCGGATTGGATGCTTCATTTGCCCATGTTGCCCGTCATTCAGCTGTTCGACCTTCTTTTCTCGTTCTTTTCCGAAATTATCTGAATTAAAGGTGGCAGGGGGGGGGGGGCATTATCCACTGCCACGACCCAGCCTGACGATATACACTGAATATGTCATGTTCATATAGGGGACCCAACCGGATCCAGGCCACGGCCGAATGCGAGCTTGTGAGAGAAAAAATTCTAGCGCTAGCGCCATCGAGATCAGCACGTGCTGATTGCAACTTTCCGCGTGACACCTCAGCGCGTTGTTTCCTCAACTTGTAAGAAAACTTTTTGCCATTGGCTGCGTCGCACCCAACGGTCCATCTTATCACCTAAATTTCTGGTTTTGCCATCCGCCCATGCCGAACTCGACTCCAATGACCCATGGCCACCGATATTATGACTCCATTCATATCCGACACACTATTTGCACGCTATCGATTTTTCAGACCTTCAACACGCGTTATCGTTGCCATTATGTAACGTAGACTCCACAGCATATGTGCCTTCACTACGTCACCTCAACTTGGTATCATGTCTTACAGCTGACAACGACATTCCGATCCTCCCAGTCGTGCGCCGGCTCTCAATCATAGCAAACGTCCATATCCTTGGGACTTCCTGTAGCTTGCATTTTACGATATACGCGTAATCCTCGATTTCCTAAGTCGTGTCTTCAATACTTGTAATGCTTGGCTAGTGCAAGAAGATACCATTGATCTTCACGTCAAGAACTCCCCAAGTCAAATATACAGGAATCATTTCGCTTCGATCTCCTTCGTGCACCCGAACTAACGTAACCCTGCCTCAATAGCTTCCTGGCCCGAGCAACGATTACTCTGCGAATGCGATCGTAAAACCCTTGAGCAACAAAGTGAACATCTATCTCTACAGGTCTATGTATGCTCGAGATCCGCACAATTCGGGACCATGTTTCGTACCCTCGATGCCCGTCACTTGTCTATATTCTCACTTCAAGCTATTCTCCATCACCTCGTTGTCGTGGAACATTAGCTTTCGCTTTTGAAGGCCTTTCCTAATCCCTTCATATACAATCTCACCACAACCGTTGACATCATACAACGCCATCTTCGACTCCCATATTCAACAATACCTATCTGTTAGACATGACACTGGTTCTACCCAGCTGTATTACACTCACGCTCGTATTAGTTTTTTCCCTGATTTGCTGATGACATTGAAGCTTATTGAAGTTCTGGGAGGGAAGCCTGGATGGTACATGGACTAAACATTCCCATAATCCTTCTACTAAGATTATCCAATCTTCTGTAGTTATCACCTACGTCCCCCATCCCCACGACCCCCAAACGCTAACTCGGCCGCTACGTACCATTCAACGTTCGACCCTCCATCCGTAAAAAGTAAAAAGAATCCAATAGCCCACCGCGAGGGTCGAACTCGCAGCCTTCAGATACACCTGCCTAGTAAGAGTCTGACGCTCTATCCGATTGAGCTAGGCGGGCGTCGCACATTAAGAAAGCGCCGCTGGTACCATGGCGGATTCTAGTCTACCCATTCGTTGTTGAAGCCCCTTCCACAGTTCTTGCCGGTGAGAATAGGGCAGGTGACGCCTTATGAGAAATGTAAGATGCTAACGAGATCAAGACTCAACACGATACATTGCTTGACCAATGACGAGGGATCACGACTTCTGCCCTACACAGACCGCACGAATGGGTGCTGCGCTTCGTGTGCTCTCCACCCATGCGACGCGTCAACGTCTTACCCTGTGCACCGCCCACGAGAATTCGTGCAGGATTACATAGAATGAGGCGAGGGACACACGTAAGTACGAGCACGCAGTCAGTGCTTCCGAGACGAAGATCGACTGGACTTGAGAGGCTCCTGCGGACGCTTGCTGCAGTGGAAATTCGGACGGAGACGGAGAGGCAAAGCTTGCAAGTACATGTGATGATGGGTCACGGGGACGGGGTTCTGAACAGGGATGCTTAGAAGCTTGTGATGCGGCAAATGGTGAGTGTTTTTGGTTGGTCAATGATCATGGCAAGATGACGTGACCGGGATACGGGAGTCAAGTCGTACGTACGTATGAATCAGAACACTCGAACTTTCATGGGTAAACTCGCTATTCCAGAAGCACGCTCTTTACATTAGTCAGTCCGGACTCCGTATGCGGTGATGCAGAGTGTGGCCAGACACCCACGTGAATCCGGTGAAAAATAAAAAAGAAGAACAAGAAACAAACGCATTTCGATGAGTCCTGACTCTCAAAACGAGGGATAGCGATAGCCTTGCGTCGAGCTCGTGCGTGTGTCGCAATTGGGTTGAGTAGGGATTACCCTGATGGAGGATTTCTCGTGGGGACATGTGCGTGAATGTGCCCGGGGACATGAGCAGCCGCTGACGCTTTGGTGTGGCAACAAGTTGGAATCCACGGGAAAGGGCGATCAACAGGGTGTCATGAGATCTGTAGAGGGACCAGTAGGTGGGGGCATTGAGACTCATGAAAAGCCAACACCAGTTTGACAAGCGCTGGAAGATTCGACGAAAGGAGGGCTGGACAATGAATCGGGACTTTGATAGGTCCACGTGTACAGCGGCATCTAATTCTAACAAGGATCTTGCTTCGAACTTGGAAAGTTCCGAACAGGCGCCGTTCGTGATAATAAATTTCATTGACTACTTACTACATCGTGAGCTTGTGTATGATATATCGACGGTGCTTAGCTTGAATGTTCGTGAACGAGAAGTTCGACGACGGACATGTTGTGAATGTTGTGAATGTTGGTCGGTTTCCAGTACATAGACAGACTGTTGATGATAAGAGATCGATGCATGACGTGTACTGGTAGATGAGCAAAGTCGCGCTTGTGCATCGTAGAGCATCGGGATATGCGTGAATCCATCACGTTTACGCGGTACACGATGGTCAAAGTATCTTCTCTGCGGTAGTGACGTCTCAGGGACAAAACAGAAAGACATTGGGATAGGCCTGGGCAATGGGGGACGAAGAATATTGGGCGGGAAGGAAGGAGACTCCGGAAGGGCGGGGGATCAGGACGGTTACATACATGAAATAACGAAGGCATGGGATCGGGCGATGAGGGAGGGATCGGTGGATTATGAGACCGACCGTTGGAATTACTCTCACACAATATACAAGCCGAACGATTCTTTCTCACCATATCCTCCGAAACATCACCATGCACCATCGATGCATTCATGCTGACGGTGCCTGCAGCGCCAAGTATGTGTATACGAGAAAGACGGCATTCAAAACCTTTTCATTCAATAGACTATCAGAGGTGAATACATTATTTGCACCATGAGTCCTTGACCGCCTCCCATTTCTTCGCAATCTCCACTTTGAGATCAATCTGGTTGCGAGTCCCATTTGCCTGAAGTTCGGCTTTTTGTCGACCTTCAACTTCCTGTAACAGCTCCCGTAGCGCAGATTCCACCATTTGTTCTGAGGGAGCCGAGCTGGCAGCATGATGAACATGTACGGAGAGCGATACAGCGAGGAGTTGTGATCCAGAAGCCTTATTCGCCCACGATAAAATGAGACGACGGAAAGAATCCATCAGAGCTGTCAAGTGGTCACTGTTATAGCATAGTGCCATCACGTTGAATGAGGCGAGGCGAGACAGCCTGCCCAACATGATCGGGGAATGTGTAGAATCTGAATGGTTAAGGGTCGATCTAACGAGATTGACGAAGGATGTGTTATCAGGTGGCTTGTACTCGTCGTTCAAGATAAATGTGAGGCTTGAGAGCATGGTGCACTCACGCAATAGCTTTGCAATGTCATCGATAGAATGATACATAGGTGAAAGAGTGAGAGTGAGAAGAGTTGGGATGGTCGGTAACAGCGCTGGGAGTAATGGCACCTTGATTGCTTCGCCATTCCAGAACTTGGACGTTAATACGCAAGACGTCAATGCTGGAAGACTAATGCGAGACAAGAGTGGTAATAGATATTCCGTATTGAAGCAATTGGATGAGAGTCGCAGATCCGTGAGTTTGTCAAAGGTCACTTGGTCATCTCGAATGGAGTTTGGATCGATTGGAGTAGACCCTCTTGGATTTTTGTCATCAATGGCTATTGAGGCATATTCTAGATTGACAGCTTGAATGAAGCAAGTGATGATGAAGCTGGGTCGCACTGGTCGGATAATATCTAGATGTGTGATCTGCGGCCATGGAAAGTAATCGAAAAACGAATGTGGAAAATGCCGAAAATCCAGTGTCAATTTCCGAAGCTCGTCTGCCCCTTCAAAGACACGGGTTTTTGAGTGATATATATCCGTGAAGTAGTTGCCAGCACCAGAGAGCTGCACAGCTTCAAGCACAGGAAAGGACATGGCGGGGAGCGCGAAAAAGTCCTCGATACGGACATCACGCAGATGTAGTGATGCCAACACCCCGAAGAATGGTGCGATAATGTGCAGTGTGTGTTGAATGGAGACCCCGTCATCGTAGCTGTCGTAACGAGGCGTCAACGTAAATGAGAGTTTACCCTGATCTGTGCGTCCAAATGTGAATTTATCAGTGTTCCAGAGGCTGGGGAGGGCAAAAGCAGCTTGGCGCCAGGCGAAACAGACATGACAAAGATCATATGGGAAAGGTCTTCCTTCTTTCTTTGTCTTCTCCGGCTTTGCGTAGGTGAATATTATCCCGAGGATTTCTGGTGGCAGGAGCCGGACAGAGGAGGTCAGCGCCAAGCATCTATTAACCTTTTCTTGTCGGATGTCACGCTCCTCCTGAAGAGGTATCAGCTCATCGCGAATAGAATTCATTCTGGTAAGAAGTTGATTAATTTTCAACTGGACATAGCTCATCTCTCCGAATAGATCATGAATCTTGTTGTCGATTTCGAGGCAGTCACAGTGAGCGTTCTTGAGGAGCTCCTCAGCGGTGGCTTTCTGAGCTAACGGCAAGGGATGATTTGTGCGCCAGATGTGGGTTTGTAAGAAATCAAGATCTGACTCATTGAAGGCCAAAGCCTATGACAACCAGATGAAATCATGACATGTAGAGAGAATAGGGTAGTGCTTACCTCCTCATATGAATGGTTGTCATCATCATTATTTGCCAAACGTCGAGCGGAATTTCGTCGAAGGAGATCGATTAGCGGTTGCATAAGGGGAGGCGCTAGTAGTCCACGGAGACTGCTAGAAAAGCGTTAACTAATGCAATCAAGTATACATACCACATCGTACATCAAAACATGCCGGCGCACATTTTCTGATCATCACTCTTGCTCCACCTTCGTTGACAGTTGTACTATCGAGCTCGCTTCCTCATCCGCACATGGCTAGGCTGTGTCATACTCACAAGCATGTATTGCATTGTAATATCAATGTACGCACCTGTAGCTGCTTCGCAGGAACAATGTGTACGCACCTGTAGCTGCTTCGCAGGAACAATGTGTAGGCACCTGTAGCTGCTTCGCAGGGACAATGTGTACGCACCTGTAGCTGCTTCGCAGGAACAATGCAGATAACAAGGATAGAAGCAAGGGGTCCGAAGAAAAAGCGCTCCGGTCATTGTGATTGAATATTGATGACTAATTGTTCAGCTGACTTTTTTCGAACTTCGATTTGCGATTATCATGGTCATTTCCAGAAATCAGTGACTCAAGCCGCGGCCACAGTCTTTTATAGCTCATAACCATGGGGGCTCCTGAACTAGTGGTAAGCAATCTATGCATTATTTGTGATCTCATACTTTTGCCCCAAAATTGGCAACACCGATCACTTTCCAAGTAAGCTCTCATTTTTCACTCCTGTCTTCGCTGTGGTATGCACCTCATCCTTGTTCACCTCGCACTTTTCTCATTGTCAACTGTCAGATAAAGAGATTGGCTTACCGGTGGATCCGCTCTTCGTCGCGAATTTACTTCTAATTACAGGCGAGACCGTGCTTACATCTTGTGAGGAATGTGTTTGTACAGTTAACACATCTCGCCACGAAACCATTGTCATGGAAAAGGAGTCTTGATCCAAAGATGTGGAGTCTCTGGTGCGTGTGTCATATTCTCAGATGATGAAAATGAATATCCCGTAATGCATGTTATTTCTTAAATGATTGTACAAGTGGTATGATGTGATCAAATGTATTCCGAGCGGCTTGTAGATATTCAGTGCACCTTGCTACTAAAGGGTGGTAGTCAATTGCACAATGTAGTGAGGGTATAATTTCATTCCTTCCCATCGAACTTCGAATTGACACCTTCCTCATTCCCAATAATCATCCTCAGATGGCCTTTGGCCAAGTGGAGTGGGATCCCACGTCAAATTGTGAACG